>SNVD02000172.1:0-12998 GCA_013180625.2 Boswellia sacra | reverse complement strand
GGGAAGAGGCTTAAGCTCCAAGGTAGGGGCTTTCATCACAGAAGGAAGAATTTTCTCATTAGATAAAGGCAAATTCAATGTACGAAACATCATACCCGTTTGTGGTGATAGTTATAGTCTCATCCAAGCTTGCCACAGCTTCCTCCACTTCTTTAGACACTTGTATCAACGTCCTCGATTCTCTGGAATTTTCTGCCCCTATGTGCTCACTAATGGCTACTTCCAATGCATCCTTGCGAGTTAACTCAAAAAGTTGTTGTGCAAAAGAATCGATAACATCCACTGCAAAAACAGAATGCAATTCACTAGGGTACCTCATTGCCTCAAAAATATTGAAACGAATCACCTCGCCATCAAACACCATGGTGAGAGTGCCATCATGAACATCAATCTTCGTTCGGGCAGTTTTCAAGAATGGCATCCCCAAAAGAATCGGTGTTGGATTGGGAGATGTCTCATCCTCCATTTCCAGAACATAGAAGTCTGCTGGAAAAACCAATGGATTTACCTGCACAAGCACATCTTCCACAACTCCTTTGGGATATGCATTAGAACGATCAGCAAGTTGAATTACAATACCAATTTTCGCAAGGGGTCCAAGATTTAAAGAAGCATAAATAGAATATGGCATGACATTAATAGATGCTCCTAAATCTAACATAGCTCTTTCAAACTTGGTATTACTAATAGTGCATGGAATGGTGAACGTACATGGATCTTTGCATTTCGGAGGAATTTCTCTTTGCAATACAGCTGAAACATTTTCCCCCACACTTACCTTCTCATTTCCTTTCAACTTCCTCTTGTTGGTGCATAACTCTTTGAGAAATTTTGCATAACGAGGCCCTTGCTTGATAGCATCCAGAAGTGGTATGTTTACCTCGATCTTGCGAAAAGTTTCCAGGATTTCTTGTTCTTGTTTCTCCTTCCTTGATTTTGCAAATCTGCTGGGAAAAGGTGGAGGAGTAACATATGAAGGAATCTGGGTTTTCGGATTACCTTAGAAGGATGATGTTTATTCATGGTGAGGAGTGGTGTCTCCCCTTCATCGTTTGTGATTTCTTTGGTGGAATCTCTAATTGCTTCCCACTTCTCAAAGTAAAGCCTAGCATTCTTCTTGGATTGATCACCGGCTGAGAAGGTAATTTTCCTGAGCTTTGACTCTCAAATTTGCTCATGTTAGTGGCCAATGGTCCTATTTGATTTTCCAGGTTTTGGATACTTGCCCTAGTTTCCTGCTGAAATTGCATTGTGTTAGTGGCAAGTGCTTTAACAATATCCTGGAGAAACATACCTGAATTTTGTGGAGCTGGTTGTGGTGCTGGTTGTGGTTGTGCTTGAAATGGTTGCTGCACCCTTGGTTGATTGAAACCTGGTGGTCGATGTGGTATGGCATTTGGGGCAATTTGTTGATGATTCCCATATCTTAAATTAGGTGATCTCTCCATCCAGCATTGTAAGTATTGGAGAAAGGGTCATACCTTTGCCTTGGTTGTCCTGGAAATCCACCCATGGCATTGGCTTGTTCTGTATCTCCTTTTTGCAAAGTTGGACACATGTCGGTTGGATGGTCCATGACAGAACATACTCCACATGCATAAGATTGCTGCATCTGTCCTACAGCCATTTTTTTTACAAGAGAGGTAAGTTCACAAAGTTGTTGTTCAATGTTTGAAGTACTTACCTCATTTACTCTTTTTGATAGTTGTGGCTCAAATTGACTGCAGAATTGTTGGGAGTTCGCTGCCATGTCACTAATCAAACGTCTTGCAACGTTCGGTGTATTATTAACTAGTGCTCCACCACTAGCAGCATCAATGATACTCCTTTCCATTGGTAGGAGACCCTCATAGAAAAATTGAATTAGGAGTCCATCACTAATTTGATGGTTTGGACAGCTAGCACACTAAAACTTTTGTTTTTTTTTTTAAAAAAAATTCTCCCTTTTTTTATTTTTTTTTTTCCTCCAATACATATCGTGAAGTGATTCTCCATTGTGTTGTCGAATGCCACTAATATCTTTTCTAATATTTGTAACTCTCGAAGCTGGAAAGTATTTCTCCAAAAAGAGTTTACTCATTTCATTCAAAGTGGTAATGGTACTGGTGGTAGATAGTATAGCCAATCTTTTGCCGAATCTGCTAATGAGAATGGGAAAGCTCTCAATTTAATTTGCTCTTCAGAAACGCCGGTTGGCTTCATACTTGAGCATACCACATGAAATTCTTTGAGGTGGTTGTTCGGATCCTCTCCTGCAAAACCATGAAATGTAGGCAAGAGATGAATCAGTCCAGATTTAAGTTCAAAATCTATCTCAGAATTAGTGCTTATGCATAGCGGTTGTTGATCAATAATTGGAGCCGCTAACTCCTTAAGAGTCTGATCGTTTTCCATCGCCATTGCTTCCGATTCAGATTTGATTGTACTGCAAGAAGATGGGAGGGAAGTATGTCGTGCAAGGTCAAATTCTGGAGGTGGAGTTGAAATTGACCGATTTAGCCTTAAATTCAAGGATTGGAGAAACTCCTTAATTCTCTTAAGTCGTTGATCCGCTTCTTGACACATCCGAAAATAGGATTGTCTCCCAAGTATAGGAGTGTCGAAGTAATAAACCCGGTGAGTCCGAGGTCGATCCACGAGGAAGGGAATTTTAGCGTTACAAATTATAAGTTAAGCAAATATGATATGAATAATTGAAAGATATGATAAGATAATCTCAACAAATATGTAAAGATGGTAGGTGGTATTACCGACCATTCAAATATAAAACAAAAGGCAAAAGGAGGTAAAACCATCCATGGAAATAAGTGGTATAACCAACCATAGTAAATTAAAGAACAATTTCATAAGGTGGTAGAACCTACCATAGTAAATAAAATAAAACGTTCATAAACAATAGAATAATTAAAATACAAGAGGGATTAACACAATAACAATGAAGGCTAAGGTTAGGGGATCCGCCCTTGATATTTCAAATAAGGATAATTAACCCATTTTAGTTATATGAATTATATTTGTTTCATTACCAATATTTATACCACTTCTTGTAAATGGGTTTAAGCATCCAATGTGCCAATCACTATATGTCTACAACAAATCAAGGTTCCTAACTAGATTCGTGTCGGTAAGGAAGAACCATACATCATCTAGAAAGGATCCAAGCATTTGATGTGCCAGGATTGTCGACAATGGATCAAGACCACCACTTTACGAGTGGTGTCAAGATTGATTAAGAAATTAAATATAAATCATATTGAATAAAAATTATACGATTAAGATTATTAAGCACATATTAAGGGTTAGAGAATCCTTATTCTCATATCAAGGGTTTCACCCTTTCACCTTAGCAAAAGAGAAATTAGAAGAACATTATAATAGAAAGAAAATAAACTGCAAGAAAAAGGAAATTCATTAATAACATAAACACACAAAACACAATACAAGATCCTAGCCAAAGCCAAAATGTTTCAGCCAAGGCCAAGATGCCCTAATGGGTCACAAGGCACCTCTATTTATAGATACATCCAGGGGCAAACTTGTCAAATTATAAGGGCATAATTGTCAAATATTAGTTGTAAATATCTTTGACAATTGGGATCATTAGGCACCAACTTTGACCATCAATTTTGACATTGAAATATTAAGAATTTTAATCACATGTCTTCGTGAAAGTTGTAGATATTTCTCTTAGCTTTCTAGAACATATTGATTTCACAATTTGGATACGTATTTTGAGAGATACGGTCCAAATATTGAAGCCTGGTCAGACTGGGTCGAGACTGTAGATGGGTTCACTTCAAGCCCAATTTTGGTCCACTAAGAGCCCTAATTTGGTGATGCTTGTGAATAAAATCTTGTAGACAATTGAATCAGCTTTCCAAAACATTAAGAATTGCACCATTTTGATCTATAAATAGAGAGTTATGCCCATTTTACCGAACCTGTAACAAAACCAAAATTAAGAGAAATTAATTCCAAAGATGCAAATGCTACAAATATGCTTAAGTTGAGGAATTTAATGACACTATTAATGCAATATGATGAACTAAACTATTATTAAACATGCATATTTAAGTGTTCATCACACCCCCCAACTAGCTTATTGCTAGTCCCTAGCAATTAAAGCGTTATTATTTAGGAGTGATTTATAGAATTTACATCCAAGGTGGTCATTATTGCACTCTCCTTGATTTTATCCAAATAAATAAACTCTCAACCAATTATTTTTTTTTATGACTCATGTACCCTTCGGTCAAGATATCTATAAACCTTCTTTTTGTGCTCAGTCAACACATGACTATGGGGCTTATTAGAAAGGAGCCATATCGGTTCTAATATTTGTTAAGGCTAACAACCTTAGGTAAGGGGCATTTATTCATTTTATATATATATTTTTTTTTCTCTTTTTTTTTTTTTTTTTTAAGGAATGCATCTTTAACCCATGTAGCGAGTCTTAGGCTAATGACTCCCAGACCAGTTGGCCTTAGGGCATTAGGTGTTAAGACACCCCTTCGAGCTTAACGACTCGGGTTGCTGATGCTTTATTTTGCTTAGAAACTTATGGATAGTGCAATGTTCAATCCCATTAAGCTTTCTCCTTAATCCATGTAGCAAGCTTTGGGCCAACAGCTCTCAAACCAGTTGGTCTTAGGGTATTAGGTGTTGAGGCACCCCTCGGGCTTAATTGCTCGAATTAAGGAGGCTACGAGACAAAACTTATCCACACTTGCTTTATTTTTTTTCTTTTTTGTCACTTTTTTTTTCTTTCTTTCTCTTTTTTTTTTTTTAACTTTCCCCTTCCTTTGTGTTGTTATCCTAAACAAAACAAAAGAACTCAAATATTACAACATTTCATTTTACCACCCACAATCATGCATCAAGGTATGTGTGTGTGTGCGAAGAAAGGTTCATGAATACTTGCTTAATGAGGACATAAACACACAATTTTTAAATGATAAGGTTGTGAGAGTTCATAGATTTGAATAATTCAAAGTGAAATGAATAAGACCTCCTTGTTATAAAATTCAAAAATTAAGACTAAATAATATAAGTTAGCTAAAATGACAAATTGGTTAGAATGGGTTTCAAGAGTTCAAACTGGCCCTCCCTACTCTGCCATTCCTGACCCAGAATGCGTCTCAAGAGGATTTGAACTCCTTACACCGCACTCTGAATCTAATTACTAACTCGTTTTTTTTTTTTGCAAGAAAAAAAGAAAATTCAAGACACACTTATGTCTACTATCCTTCCCCCCCAACCAAATGAAATATTGTCCTCAATGTTTAAATGTAGAGAGATCAAGTATAGGAGACATTACCTGAGGCTTCTGTTATTCAAGAGAGATGACCTGAAAGACTCATAAAATAACATGCTAAAAATAAAATAAAATAAAGGACAAGGAAAAAAATTACAAACGAAGATTCAAATCCAATTTGCACTTTTTGTTTTGCCCTCCTGCCCAATTAATTTGAGTACTAGATGGGTCAGGTTCATACTCAACTTCTTGTAATTTGTCAAGTAACTCACCAGCAGAAGTGGCAGAAACAAGGATATTTCTCGCTGAATGAGGGATAAAATTCGTTCCACAGCGTTGTCTGCATCAAACAAAAATTTATCAAAGGATCAAAGAAATTTTAGACATTCAACAAATGAGCGTTCGAAACTAGCAAGTATACTAGGCGCACAAGTAATAAAATGATGAGTAAGATATCGTTCCCACGAGGATTGATTCTAATTGAATTTGTTATTTTCCAACAATAATAAACTAAACAGGGGGGGTTTGTTGATTGATTAACTAAACTTAATACGAAAGCAAATGAAGAATAACACAAAGCAAAGTTAAATGGAGTGAAAAATCAATGAGAGACACTTGGTTAAGAGTTCATTCTCTGCCACAAGATATGAATTTGTGAATTAACATAGAATTGTAATCCAATACAGCATTGAAGTTATCAACCGTAGATAACAACAAGCTCTGTTATCCCAATCTTTCCTTACTTTGTTGTTAAATAAAACAAGCTCTTTATTTAATCTCTATCCATTCAACAACCTAGAACAAGCTCTCTAAGTTTAATTCAATAGAAGCATTACGATGAGAAAGATAGGTTGATCTAAGCAATAATCACACAAGTTCGGATTATTTAACCTAGGTTGTATTTTCTAATTGCAATCTCTGATCACAATTTTGCTACAATGATTGGAAATTCATGACAATTACGGATCAAGATTTCTAATCTAGCAATAGACAACAACAGATTATATTCAGTTGGCCATTCCAAATACAATCAGTAAGCAATCATAAGTATTAGATATGGGAAACTACAAGCAACTTCAATTAGAGAATTGGATAACAATTTCTTACACAATCAACTCACAAAATCCATATCAAGGGCTTTGAAATCACCCTCAACCAATTCAGATTTAGTTACACATATTCAAGCAGAATAACAAATACAATACAGAGAAATTCCAGAATTGAAAAGGAAAGAAAGAACTAAGCAAAATCTTTGAAAATCTTCTTTGTAGATGAATCTTCTTGGAATTGTAGTTCCTCCTCTTTCAAAATCTTCTTTCTCCTTCAAGAACGCCAAGGGATGAGAGAAATCCAGAAATGCAGCCTCCTCCCACGTTTTCCCCTCTTCAAGTTATCAAAATAAAACCCTAAAATGTGTTTAAATACTCTGCTACAGTAACGTGCTATAGTGTCCCGTATTATACATGCTACCGTGATTTGTGGAATTACATTTCTATACTTCTCACACTGTTTCGATTACAACTTTTGGTACACTGAATGGATTTATAAACCGTAAATTTCTCCAGAAAATAGACTTTGAGAGCTTTCCAACGGTATATAATATGTCATCGGGTTCATTGTATATCAATACAATTAAATCGAGAAGATGGTTGACTAGCAGAGGTGAAAATGAAGGGTTTTACTCCATTTTTGTGCAAGTTGCTCCAAAACTCCTACAAACATCAAAACCACACAAAAACATAAAATACCAAGGAATATAGCAAAGAAACATGGACGAATTGATATGAAAATGATATATAAATAGAAACTTATCACAAACTATAGGGTGTTGATGGAGATTCAGTTGGGCCAAGAGGCAATTTGAAAAATTCTTCAAGAGTGCCAAAGCCACCTGGTAAGCAATAAAGGATCTGAATTGATGATCCGTAGTGAGTAGAGAGTCAATTGTACCATGCGTTAAGGCCATAGAGGAGGGACCTGTAATAATCTTACAAACCGGTTTCCCACTCCAACAATACTTTCTACAGCCAAAGCTTTAGGAATAACTCCTAAGACTTGAGTACCCCTACATGTGCAGCTGTTGACACACAACCCATTAACCCGAGGCTACCTCCCCCATAAACCACATGAATCTTTCTTTCAGCCAGTAACCTACCAAGATAATTCGCTACTTCTACGAACTCTTCACTTTTACCTGGTCGAGATCCACAAAATACACATATCCTTTGGATTCGACGTTTTGAAGTTCCCTCTATGTCTATGTAACGCTCTAACTATGTGTGAAGAAGAGAACAAGACATGTGGTATTATGGAGTGCAAAAGGTATGCTAATGATTATATCTATCTAGGTAGCTCGATTGTTTGTTGAAAAAGTTGATAATAATGCCCAAAAATTCAAAAGATGATGAAATAAGACACCATAAGTCAAACAAAACATACAAATTCAAAAATGACAGTAATGAGGTATTAAAATTCAAAAATGATGGCACGCATGCATATGTACAGGTAGTTGTGACTGTGGCTCACATCTTCCTCTGGTTTTACGTCCAGAAATGGCTTAAACACCTTCTATGAGTTGGGGATATGCTTCCCATCTAGTTTTCTTATAAACTGGCAAACAGGATCGTTTTGAGTCAGATTCCCAAGACTATAGTGTTCTTGCTCATCTCGGAATTGTGTCCACAAATAAAAAATTTCACGCTGTACAAGTCCACAAGAATGCGTCTCAAGAGTCACTCGGATATCATCCAAAGACTCCTTACTCAGTCCATTCTTGATGAACTGTAGTTTATCCTCTTGATTATTAGACAAATATCCCAAGGAGCGGCAACGCTGGTTACAAGTCCATCTTGCACATTTGGGACAAAATTGTAATCTTTTCGCTCTTCGCTTTTTGGCATAAGAGCTTTTTCCCATACCTGGCATGTGGGAAACAAGATTATCTGAAAATTCATAAGAAAATCGGACCTTGGCTTCAATTAACCATCTTACTTCGACGGGCATACCCTTAAGCATCAACATCCTTACTCTTTCTGCGCGAGCTTTGTAAATTTTAAGCAAATCATTTGGAGGAAGAGAGGAAAAATGTTTGTGCAGATTTGAGAGAATGGTGTCCATGTGAAAATGCGAGAAAAGAAAGGAAAATGAATGCAGGGTGAGCAACAGTTTTTAGGGAACTGAAAAATCGACTTTAAAAGTCACGGAGTACCGTATCCGCCACTTGACCGGGAAATATCAATCTTTAAAAAAGATCGACTAAAGGCATGGACTCTTCATTTTGGTCAAAATTTTCAAAGAATGGTTTTAACCGTTGTCCATTAACTTTAAACACATTACCATTCTTTGGGTTCTCAATTTCAACTGCTCCATGAGGGAAAACATTTTTAACAATGAAAGGCCCAGTCCAACAAGACCGAAGTTTACCAGGAAACAAGTGCAATCTTGAATCATACAAAAGAACTTTTTGTGAAGTTTCAAAAGATTTTCTAACAATGGATTTGTCATGAAAAACCTTCATTTTTTCTTTGTAGATTTTAGAATTTTCATAAGCCTCATTCCTGATTTCTTCAAGTTCACTCAGTTGGAGTTTACGTAACCTGCATGAATCATTCAAATTCGTGTTTTAAATGTTTTAAAGGCCCAATAAGCTTTATGCTCAATTTCCACAGGCAAGTGACAAGGTTTTCCATAAACAATCTATAAGGAGGCATTCGCAATGATGTTTCGAAAGCAGTCGGTAAGCCAAAGGGCATCCATTAAGTCTTAAAAGGACCAATCTTACGATTTGGGTTAACGTGCGTTTTCTAAGATCTGTTTTATCGCCTATTCGCTAATCAACTGTCCACTGTTTGTGTGGTGATAAGGTGTAGAAATTTTATGGGTTATTCCATATTTCTTTATTAAAGTTTCAAATGGTTTGTTACAAAAATGTGTACCCCATCACTAATAATGGCTCGAGGAATTCCAAATCTACTCAAGATATTCTCTTTCAAGAATTTGACAACTATTTTGTGATCATTGTTTCGACATGGAATTGCCTCGACCCATTTTGAAACATAGTCCACTGCAACAAGGATATACACAAAACCAAATGACGGTGGAAAGGGTCCCATAAAATCAATACCCCAACAATCAAAGATTTCAACAACAAGAATGGGATTCAAAGGCATCATGTTTCTTTTTGACATGGATCCCAATTTTTGACAATTTTCACACGTTTGCAAAATGCATGTGCACCTCGCATCCGTGTTTGTTTCAATTATACCGCCACACGTTTCAGATCTAGCACAGACAGCATGTTAGTTCCACTAGGGCTCAGTTGATACATCGCAATACTAGCGAGCCTCTAGTGTTACCCACTGCGTTCAATATACGCTTAACCATAACAGGTTGAGAGCGAGACTACGAACCGTACCCTCCTTGCCTATTTGGCGTTGCGGGATGCATCTTCTCATTATTTGGTCTGGACAATATTTGAACAGATATGGGTCATCCCAGTAAAAATTTTTCACCTCGGTTAAAAATTTTCTTTTGTCTTGAGCATTACAATGAGGTGGCATTTTCCCTGTCGCAAGAAAATTTACAATGTTAGCAAACCAAGGTACAGTAGCAACAGAAAATAAAAATTCATCAGGAAAAGAATCCTTGATAGGTGAAGTTTCAATTAAGTCTCTGCGTTAGTCTGTGAAAGATGACAGCAACGACATTTTCGGTACCTTTCTTATCCTTTATTGTGATGCTGATTCTCGGAGCAATAAGATACACGTATCAATATAGTTTTGCATCCTGTTTAGTCATTAAATTCTCACAGACTGCCATAGCTCAGTGTAAACAAATTGTTGGAGAGCCAATTAAATAGATCTGAAAATTTTGTCCAATGCAAATACTATGCAAGTAGTTCTTTTTCAGTTGTTGTGTAATTCATTTGTGCATCATTTAAAGTCCTACTTGCATAGTATATCACATAAGGCTTACCTTCTTTTCTTTGTCCTAAGACAGCACCAGCGGCATAGTCACTTGCATCACACATCAATTCAAAAGGCAAGGACCAATCAGGAGATTGCAAAATTGGAGCAGTTGTTAAAAGTCCAATTAGTGTATCAAAGGCATTTTGACATTCTTGAGTCCATTCAAAGGAAGTATCTTTTATTAAGAGGTTACAAAGAGGTTTAGATATAGCACTAAAATTTCTTATGAACCTCCTATAAAATCCAGCATGCCCTAAAAATGAACGAACCTCTTTAACTTTTTTTGGTGGAGGCAGATGGGAAATTAATTCCACTTTTGCTTTGTCCACTTCAATTCCCTTGGAAGACACCACATGACCTAAAACAATTCCCGAAGTGACCATATAATGACATTTTTCCCAATTCAAAATAAGACCTTTTTCTACACAACTTTTTAGGACTTTTTATAAATTTTCAAGACAATTATCAAAGAAGAGTTTCCCCAAAGGCAGTTAAATCATCCATGACACAAGTCTTCTCTAAAACACATATGCTCAACCATGTCACTGAAAATGCTTCTAACAATGATCTTTGAAAAGGCTGGGCATTACAAAGTCCACAAAAGGCATTCTCCTAAATGCAAAAGTGCAAAGGGCACGGGAAAGGTGGTCTTTTCTTGAGTCTCAAGTGCAATGGGGATTGATTAGGTAGCCTGAGTATCCATCAGAAAGCAATAGTAGGGGGTTTCCGTTACATTTCAATAATTGGTCAAGATGGTTATGTTAGGTAAGGGAAAATGGTCTTTCTAGTGAAGCATTTAATTTTCTATAAATCAATGCACATCCTCCAAATAGATGAGACACGACGGTGGCAATAATGCACCCTTTTCATTTAACTAATTAATGCCAGATTTCTTAGGTACTACTTGTGTAGGGCTTACCCACTTACTATCAGAAATAGGATAGATAATTCCCACATCAAGTAGTTTGAGAACTTCAGCCTAATGACCTCTTTCATGTGTGGATTTAATCTCCTTTGAGGTTGTTGAGATGTTTTGGCATTTTCCTCTAAATGTATTTGTTTACGCCCAAAATATACCGCGGTTATTGTAGTATACGTTGAGGTGTCGAATCCACAAGGAGGCCTTTGATAAAAGAGGCTAGTAAAACAAAAATATAAAAGATAATAAAGATATAAAATTTAACTTTGAAGTGATTAGTTCTAAAGAAAATACAATGTTTAATAATTGGAAACAATCGATGGTAATTAAGAAGTAAGGCATCGAGAATCACTTATATGTTTTGTAAATCTAATCCTCACTTTGATTTACTAATTATAACTCAATTGAAAGTTTCACATCCCAAACAATCAATCGGAAAATATGTATAGTATAGCGTAAATGATAAACACATGTATTTGATATGCATAAACTCTTTACAAGCACTATTTACCAACAACATTCATCCTTACAAGTTATCCAAGAGCGACAATATATCACATGACAATATTGTAGTAAAGGATTAACTCATAAAATGAAACTACTAGTAACAATTATAATTCAACATGAATCACATAAAGAAAGCATGACTGAATTTATATGAAATTGAGAATTATAATTTCTGGATTAAAAAGAAAGCACAAGATGAGAAAGAGTTTAACACATAAACAAACATACAATCTTTATAGCCCTTGAGGTAGAATGAAAGTGGAGAAATAGATAAACTACACATACAAGTTCATCTCTAGCCTTACCAAGAGTTCTAGCATAACTTACAATTCATTCTTATCATTTCTAAAGAGAAAATACAAGAGAGAATTGTAATATACAATGATAAAATGTGAACTCAAATGATTTTTTCTCTCCTCCCATTCAATTCCTCAAGTTGTCCTTAAATAGGTGATGAAATGGAACTATTACACCAAACCTCCACCAATTTTTCCACAATGTCGGCCACCAACTTGCAGCTGATTTTTGACCACCAAAAGGACCGAATTGGGCTTTGTGGAAAACATGAAAGTTGTAGGATTTTGTCTCAGCTTTCCAGGGCCACCAGATTCATGCAATTTGGACAAGTATTCTCTGAGATATGGCCCAAATACTGGACATGGGTCGGGCTGAGAAACAATAACAATTTGGTTTTGTTGTGTCTCAATTTCGGCCCATCAAATGTTGGATTTGGGCTTTTGATTGTTCTTCAACTTTGTGTAAAAATGAGACATGTTGCTCCAGGTTCAATAATCTCTCCATTTTGATCTATAGATTGAGAGTTGTGTCCATTTTATTAAACCTGAAAAAATGATTTCCATTAATCACAATTTAAGGACAACACTTTATTTCAAGATAAAGACTAAAGAAAAAACAAAAGAAATGAAACAAATATAAAAGAGGAATAAGCAAAATAATTATGCTAAAAGATCATAAAAGCTTTATAATACTGTCCAATTAGCATTAATTATTTATGCTTAAGAGTGTACTTTCATGCGTTTATCAGTATTCTATGTGTGCAAATTAAAGGGTTAATGCCTTTTATATCTTTTAAAGTCCACCCAATTGCATTTTTGTGCCTTTTAAGCACTTCTATCAACTTATCTTGTTGCTCGCATGTGAGGGATGAAGAAATTACTACCGGATATGTCTGATTCTCCCCAAGATATGCATATTTCAGTCCTTCAGGTAAGGGCTTCAATTCTAGCTTGGGAGCTTCATCTTCCTTGCTTTCATTCATTTGCCCCAATTCTTCAAATCTTGATTTTGAGCCTTTTTCCATCACCTGTGCACAATCTAATAAAGAGCATAT
>SNVD02000169.1:0-13080 GCA_013180625.2 Boswellia sacra | reverse complement strand
AAGTCCTTGTAATTTTAATTTCCAAAATTACATCAGCCAGATCCATATCTTTCATGTCAAATTTTGAATTCAACATATTTTTGGTAGATTTTATTATCTTCTCATTACTATCAACACAGAGCATGTCATCAACAAAAAGACACAAAATATCATAACCATTTTTAGTATCTTTGACATAGACATATTTGTCATACTCATTGATTTTAAACCCATTTGCAAGCATCACACCATTAAAGTTTTCATGCCATTGTTTTGGTGCTTGCTTTAAGCCGTACAGAGACTTCACCAATTTGCAGACTTTCTTTTCTTGTCCAGGAGTAACAAACCCTTAGGTTATTCCATATAGATCTCTTCATCTAAATCATCATTAAGAAAGGTTGTCTTCATATCCATTTGATGTACTTCAAGATTCTACAAAGCGGCAATCGTAAGTATTATCCTAATGGAATTTATTCTCGTCACTGTAGAATATGTATCAAAGTAATCTAGACCTTCTTGTTGCTTATAACCTTTGATAACAAGTCTAGCCTTATACTTATCAATTGATCCATCTGCTTTCATTTTCTTCTTGAAAATCCATTTAGAAACTAGTGGTTTGCATCCCAGAGGAAGATCCACAAGTTGGCATGTATGGTTTTGCATTACGGAATCAATTTCAATCTTAATGGCTTCTTTCCACAAAGGTCCCTCTAAAGAGCTCACAGCTTTTTTAAAGCTTTGAGGTTTTGTGACTTATGCACAAGAAACCGATAAGCACTACTATTATGAGCATATCCTATGAAACTACAATCAACTGTTTTTGAACCTATTTTCATCTTCTTAGGTATAGGTATCATTACGTTAGCAAGACACCCCACACTCGTAAATACTTATAGGAAAGGCTTTCTTCCTTTCCACAATTCATAAAGTGTCTTTTCATGTTTCTTACGGGGTACCTTATTTAAAAGGTAATTAGCTGACAAAATAGCTTCCCCCCAACTGTTCTGAGGCAACCCAGAACTCAACAGCATTGCATTCATCATTCTTTCAAGGTATAATTTTTACGCCCAACAACTCCGTTTAACTGAGGTGAATAAGGTGGCGTGACCTCATGTATTGTTTCATGTTGTGCATAAAACTCACCAAAAGGTGATTCATACTCTCCATCACGGTCACTTCTAATCGCCTTAATATTCTTATTAAGTTGATTTTCAACCCCATTCTTATAGAGAATAAACTTCTATATTGCTTCGTCCTTGCTTTTCAATAAATACACATAATAATATTTTGTGCTATTATCGACAAAAGTAATAAAATACTTATTGCCATCTCTTGTTTGAACAAATTTCAAATCACAAATATCACTGTGAATTAAATCAAGAGGTTTAGTATTTCTTTCTATAATTTGAAAAGATGACCTTGTCAATTTCGCCTCAGCACAAGTTTCACACTTATGTTTTAAATCAATTTGGAAACAGGAATATGATTTAAGTTAATTAATCTACGCTATGTATTATAATTAATATGTCTTAGTCTACCATGTCATAAAAAGGAAGACTCAATCAAATAAGCAGAAGAACTAGCTTTATTGATTTCGGGCTTTACAGTTATTACATTGAGTTTAAACATACCCTCACTCTCATATGCCTTTCCAACATACATACCACCCTTGGTAAGTACAAATTTATTTGACTCAAAAATCATGCGAAATCCATGCTTATTCGACAATGAATCAGACACTGAGTTCTTGCGGATTTCTGGCACTTATATTACATTATTTAGAGTCAGCTCTTTCCCAGACCTTTTATCTCAGATGTGGATGAGTTACCCATGAAGAGCTTCTCCCCATTCTTAATGGGTTCAAAGGTTGTGAAGAGGCCTTTGTTAGAACAAACATGGCTTATAGCTCCAGTGTCAATCCACCATTCTTTGGGTTAGACCTAACTAGATTAACTTTAGAAATAACAACAAACAGGCTTAGCTTTGATACGTCTTGTGTGATGTTGTCCACCATATTAGATTCATTCTTTTTCTTTTTTGGAAATCGACAGTCTGAAGCCTTGTGACCCATCTTGTCACAGTTGAAGCACTTTCCTTGAAACTTCTGTTTCTTAGAAATTCCACCTTTAGGCCCTAGCTTAGACCATTTATTTGACTTGCTCTTCTTTGCCTTAGAGCCTTGACTATACTATACTACATTAGCCTTTGCCACTTCAAGAGTTGAACTTCTCTTCTCTGAGCCTCTGTTGTCTTTTTCAATACAAAGTCTGACTACAAGCTCTTCCATGTTCATCTCATTTCTCTTGTGCTTGACATAATTCTTGAAATCCTTTCACGCAGGGAGTAGCTTCTCAATCATAGCTGCTACTTGAAACGTTTCACTAATAACCATCCCTTCAGTAGGTATCTCATGAAGGATCACTTGGATCTCTTACACTTCACTTATCACACTCTCAGTGTCCACCATCTTATAATCAAGAAAGCGTCCCATCACAAACTTTTTAGAGCCAGCATCCTCTGTCTTATATTTCTTCTCTAAAGACTCCCATAATTCCTTAGCCGATTTTTTTTTTCAATATAAACATTGTATAATGAGTTTGTCAAGCCATTCGTAACATAATTACGACATAAGAAATCAGAATGCTTCCAAGCCTCAACAACACTGACGACTTAGACATCTTGCTCTCCTTCATTGAGTTTAGGTAGATCTTCAGTTAAGAACCTTGCTAGACCCAGAGTTGTCAAGTAAAGCAGTATCTTTTACTGTCACCTCTTGAAATTCAATCCACCGAATTTCTTTGGTTTTTCACCATGGTTCATAGGAATCGAAACAGATACAGCTGAGGCAGTAGTTGCATTAGGTTGTTGAGAACCAGTCGTAATACCAGTCATCTCAACAACAACTGAAATTAAAAAATCAAACGTTTTTTAATTTCTTGAACAAACTATAGTTTGTGTGAACAATTGAATAATAGATAATTCCCAGGAAAGACCGGAGGGTTCACAAACAAGTCTCACTTAAAATCCAGCCTCCTTAGATATAATTTCTTTATAAGAAAATCCCAGGAAAGACGTAGAGGGGTCACAGTTGCTTCCACTTCAAACCCAGTCTCATTAGATAGAACTTCTCTATCTAGTTAGTATCCAATTGACACCAACAAACTATAAAAGGCCTTCCACAAAAATGTCACACAATATATATATATATATATATATATATATATATATATATATATATATAATTAGATTCTAACATGCCACTTTTAAAAACTTTATATAAAGCAAAAATCTGTTTTAAGTTTGTTAGAAAATGTATGCAATATATAAGGATAACATATAAAAATAATTTAATTTAACTTTAAAATAAAATTATCAACTGGAAGCTCTTTCTAGTGATAGAAATTATCCGTCGAGGCTTGTGTATCACACGATTTTCTCAAAATAGATTTGCCTTCTCCACTAGGTGCGTGAGAATTTTATTGGCGTCTGTTTCTCATGATACAACGACAACTAGTAGCAAGAGAAACACTACTATTCTACTTAAGCGAACTGGAAACCTTTGAAGTCTATCACGAACTTTAGAACTAGAAGCTAATAACAAAAGAAAGTAAGATATAAAGAAGCTAGAAAGAAAGAGAAAGCTAACTTGTGATGTGTTGAACAAATGAGAGAGAACCTCTTTACATAAGCTATGAAATTTGTAACTTAAACTTAAGTAATTTCAAACACTAACTTCTATTTAATTCCATATCAACTTTTATTCAATTTCATATTATACTCGTAACCACTTATTCATTCAATAATACATGAGTTACAAATCAATTTCCATTCAAACCTTTTAAATTTCCAACAGCGTTAACTCAACGTCATCCATGCATATTAAATAATGCACTGCAAACATGAATAAATAATTGATAAGAATTGATAGCTTTTATATTGAGATAACTTTGAAAGACATGAAAAGACAATTCATCAAATAAAAAAATAATAATAACTAAGTTATATTTAAACTTATGACTTAAATATATCACAAATACATTATATGAATCATGATCATCAAATGTATTTTTTGCTGCAGCACCTACAACTTCTACAACAGACAAAAAAAAAAAAAAAGACTATTGGCTACAAAAGAGAAAATAAAAGTGTAATTTTCGATTACTTAATTTAGAGCTAAACATATTTTATTACATTCAAATTATAAATTTACATTGGGCTGGGTTAGTTTTAATTTTTAGATAGGGTTGTTCTATTCAGCTGTCACTTTCTATCTCTTCAACCGCTAATTCTAAATACAATCATAAAAATATTAACTCCTTATATCTTTCTTATTAGACCCCATTTAATTTCTTAAATATCCTTTTAATATATAACTAGGTTTTTCATTGCACGCACTTCTATCCTTCTAGTTTAGTTAAATTATTTCTTTATCCGTAACATGTTGATGTTCCATGTTCATTATTCTTAACGGTGTATAAAAAATTTGAATCAGTGGACAAGGGCACTTTCAAAGGAACTTCAGACAATGCTGGAACCTTCTTCATTCCGTCCAGTCTACTTCAAAGCATAAAAGATATATTTGGCCACATCCTATTTGGATAGCATCCTTTTTAAGTCTTATTTAAGTTCATCCAAGCCAAGCATTCTTTCAAAGACTTAACTATAACAAATAGCATGAGCCTGTGTATACGACCTTATTAGTAAGGTTGCTTGCTTGAACAGCCTAAACCACATCAATCAGGATTCATGCACCATATCCGAATGAACAACCATTAATTATAAGTGATTGTACAGAAAATTGTCCTTTTTAACAATTTTATTCTAGGGCAATATTGTAAAACAAAATAAAATAAAAGTGGGGGCTGAAAAGAACAACTCTTTGGATATTACATAGTTAATATTATTACCTATTATTTGGATTGGATTGGATTGGTTTATAGTGAATTTTTATAATAGGATTCGTTATCCGATCCAATTAATTCAGTTTCAAAAATCCCAATCCAATCCAATCTGTCAATTGACCAAATCCGATCAAAATTAGATCGATTTGGATTGGATTAGTCGGTTTGGACGAATTGATTTGGATTTTGAACACCCATACTACAAGCTCTCAAAATTATTTTTAGGATGGTTTGAAGCTTTACATGCGCTCTTATTTATACTTGAGGGATGAATGTGAAGCCATCAAATCTTTTGATGGAACAAGACTTATTTCTTGAAGTATGGAGCCCCCAAATTTGCATGATATTTTGATAATGTGATTAACTTTCGGTGGACACTAATTTTGTCCCTAACATTTGTGTCATTACAAGTCAACACAATCATGCTTTACTATTTGAGCCATAATTAATTCACTATTTGAGCCACCTTTAACAAGTCTCCATCTTGGCTTAAATAGTGAAATACTCCATAATCAAGCTTCTACAATTATTTTCTCCAAAATTGCTTAAGGAATTCAGCAACTGTAAATACCAATCAAGTCCAAACTCTTTTTGAACTTGACTATTGGAATTGACTTAGTTATCAGATCCGTTGGATTGTCTGTAGTAAAGATCTTCTTCACAATAACCATTCCTTCATATACAATCTTGCAAATGAAATGATATGTAACATTAATATGCTTGGTCCTTTCATGGCACATTTGATTTTTGATCAAATATATTGCACTTTGGCTATCACAATAAACAACAGTAGCATCCTATTTTAAGCCAAGATTAGTCACCAAGTTTCTTAACCAAATCACTTCCTTTAACACTTCCGTTGTTGCCATTTTTTTAGCTTTAGTAGTAGACAAAGCAATTATAGATTGCAAAGTTGCTTTCCAGCGAATGGCATAACTGAAAAGTATGAAGACATATCTGGTCAAAGATCTTCTTTTATCCAAATATCTAGCATAATTAGAGTTAACAAAACCAACAACGTTGCTATTAAGCTTGATATTTCTTCCATATATCAAACCATCATCTGTAGTTCCCTTTAAGTAATGAAGGCTCTATTTCACAGCTTGCCAATGAGTTTTTCTTGGATTACCCATATATCGGGTAACAAAATTAACAACATATGATATTCGATCGTGTGTAAATCATTGCATAAGGAACATGAGCCATGCGCTCCTCCTTCTCCTTTGATTGAGGTGACAACAATGCTAAGAGCTTAAAACGTGTTGCAATTAGAGTAGTTATAGGTTTAGAATTTTGTATACCAAACCGTTGTAGTGCTTTCTCAATATACTTCTTTTGTGATAAGTAAAACTTGCCACTAGGTCGATCTCTATAAATCTCTACACCCAAAATCTTCTTAGCAGCATCCAAGTCATTCATTTTTCAAACTTATTGTTGAGTAAAGTCTTCAACCTATTAATTTCAGACATGCTTTTAGTAGTTATAAGCATGTTATCCATATACAATAGCAAGTACACAAACAACCACTGCCGAAGAGACTACTTCAGGTTATATAAGGATTTCTTTAGCAAGCAAACATGTTCCTCTTTTCCTTGAACCACAAATCTTTATGTTTATTGCATGTAGATTTCTTCATCAAGCTCGCCATGCAAGAAAGCTGCTTTGAAATTGATTGTTTTTACTATAAGTCAAACATTGCAATAATGGCAAGCAACATGCAAATAGAGCTATGCTTCACAATAGGTAAGAATAATTCATTGAAGTCTACAACTTCCTTTTGACTAAAACTCTCTGCAACTAAGCATGCCTTGAATCTAGCTGCTTTAAATCCTGATATTCCTTCTTTCTTCTTGAATATCCATTTGCACCCAACAATTTTTTGATCTTTGGGCAGTTTGACCAACTCCCGTTTATGATTTTTATGGATGGGCCCAATCTCTTTGTTTATAGCAATAATCCATTTTCAGAATCACTACTAGAGATGGCTTCTGAATAAGTAGAAGGTTCTTGATTGTCAATTGTCTCTATTGTAGCAATGCATAGTGATCCAAATCTGCATGGCCACATCGTTGAGGCGTTTGATTCTCCTTTTTGTTCCTCCAGTTGCAATACTATGTTGTTGTTCCCAGGGTACATGTACAATATCTTGTTCTTAATCTTTTGGATAACTAGATTGATGTAAAGTATCTACCTTAAGCTTCACCTACTTGTTAGTACCCTTATTCAAACTTTCATCTGTTGATTTTTCTTTTGGATGAAGCATAAATGTTTCATAAAAAACAACATCTCTACTATATAGGAATTTGCGTGACTTAGGACTTAGACACCACAAATTGGATCTTTTAACATTTGTACATGACCTAGAAATATACACTTTTTTTCTCTAGGATCAAGCTTTCCATCATTTACATGTGTAAGCAAGACACCCAAATACTCTTAGCTCTAAGTAATCAGTAGGAGTTCTGTACCACACCTCTTATGGAGTTTTTAAACTAAGAACAATTGATGGTAATCTGTTCACAAGGTAGCAAGCAGTATTGATTGCTTCAGCACAAAAATCTTTTGATAATCCAGAATTAAAAAGAAGACGCCATTCTTTCTGTAATAGTGTTTTGTTCATCAGTTCTGCTACTCCATTTTGTTGTAATGTTCCTTAAACAGTGCGATGTCTCACTATGACTTCTTTCTTGTAGAACTTATCAAACTCTCTAAAACAGAATTCCAAGACATTGTCAGTTCTCAAACATTTGATCTTTTTGCTTGTCTAATTTTTGATCAAACTCTTAAACTACTAAAATTTGGCGAACACATCATTTTTGTACTTCAAGAGATATACCCATACTTTTCTTGAATAATTATCAATAAATGTCAACTTCCATCGAAATTCACTTTTGGATGGGGTAGATGTTGGACCTTACAAATCTGAATGGATGTAATCAACTATACCCTTCGTATGATGAATAGCAGTTTCAAACTTCACTATACATTATTTTTCAAAGACAATGCTCACAAAAATCGAGTTTGAAAATCTTTAGGCCACCAGGTAAACCTCGTTTACTCAATTCTAACATCCCTTGTTCACTTATATGCCTTAGACGCATATGCCATAGTCGAGTAGTGATAGGTGTCTATTTATGTATTACTTTTATATCAATTCGTCCATGTTTCTTTGCTATATTCCTTGGTATTTTTATGTTTTTGTGTGGTTTTGATGTTTGTAGGAGTTTTGGAGCAACTTGCACAAAAATGGAGTAAAACCCTTCATTTTCACCTCTGCTAGTCAGTGATCTTCTCGGATTTAATTGTATTGATATACAATGAACCCGATGACATATTATATACCGTTGGAAAGCTCTCGAAGTCTATTTTCTGGAGAAATTTACGGTTTATAAATCCATTCAGTGTACCAAAAGTTGTAATCAAAACAGTGTGAGAAGTATAGAAATGTAATTCCACAAATCACTGTAGCATGTATAATACGGTACACTGTAGCAGTTACTGTAGCAGAGTATTTAAACACATTTTAGGGTTTTATTTTCATAACTTGAAGAGGGGAAACGTGGGAGGAGGCTGCATTTCTGGATTTCTCTCATCCCTTGGAGTTCTTGAAGGAGAAAGAAGATTTTGAAAGAGGAGGAACTACAATTCCAAGAAGATTCATCTACAAAGAAGATTTTCAAAGAATTTGCTAAGTTCTTTCTTTCCTTTTCAATTCTGGAATTTCTCTGTATTGTATTTGTTATTCTGATTGAATATGTGTAACTAAATCTGAATTGGTTGAGGGTGATTTCAAAGCCCTTGATATGATTTTGTGAGTTGATTGTGTAAGAAATTGTTATCCAATTCTCTAATTGAAGTTGCTTGTATTTTCCCATATCTAATGCTTATGATTGCTTACTGATTGTATTTGGAATGGCCAACTGAATATAATCTGTTGTTGTCTATTGCTAGATTAGAAATCTTGATCCGTAATTGTCATGAATTTCCAATCATTAGTAGCAAAATTGTGATCAGAGATTGCAATTGGAAAATACAACCTAGGTTAAATAATCCGAACTTGTGTGATTATTGCTTAGATCAACCTATCTTTCTCATCGTAATGCTTCCATTGAATTAAACTTAGAGAGCTTGTTCTAGGTTGTTTAATGGATAGAGATTAAATAAAGAGCTTGTTTTATTTAACAACAAAGTAAGGAAAGATTGGGATAACAGAGCTTGTTGTTATCTACGGTTGATAACTTCAATGCTGTAATTGGATTACAATTCTATGTTAATTCACAAATTCATATCTTGTGGCATAGAAAGAACCCTTAACCAAGTGTCTCTCATTGAATTTTCAATTCATTTAATATTGTGTTGTGTTATTCTTTAATTGCCTTCGTATTCAGTTTAATTAATCATTCAACAAAACCCCCCATATTTAGTTTATTGTTGCTGAAAAATAACAAATTTAATTAGAATCAATCCTCGTGGGAACGATATCTCACTCATCACTTTATTACTTGTGCGACTAGTATACTTGCTAGTTTCGAACGCATCAAGTTTTTGGAGCCGTTGCCGGGGATTGATTTTCTAATCGATTTGTTATTTTGTTTTCATTGTTGATTCATATTTTCTTTGTTTTTCTTTTCTGATTGTTTGTGTTTAGACAACATGGAAGTAAACTTCTATCAATTCGGTAGCGGATTTGAGCCACAAGTACCATGGAGAGTAAATGAGGTAAGCACTCCGAACATTGAACAACAACTTTCTGAGCTAACCTCTCTTGTGGAAAACATGGCTGTAGGAGATATGCAAAAATCTTATGAATGTGGGATATATTCTACGATGGAGCATCCAATCGACATGTATCCAACTTTACAAGAAGAATATATGGAACAAGCCAATGCCATGGGTGGATTTCCAGGACAAACGAGGCAATGGTATGATCCTTTCTCTAGCACTTACAATGCTGGATGGGAAGATCAACATAATTTCAGTTACTGGAATCATCAACCAATCACTCCAAATGTGATACCAAATCGGCCACAAGGTTTCAATCAACCTAGAGTGCAGCAACCTTTTCAAATGCAACCACCACCAATGCCACATCCAGCACCGCAACCAGCTTCGCAAAACTCAGGTATGTCTCTCGAAGATATTGTTAATGCACTTGCCACTAACACAATGCAATTCCAGCAGGAAACTGGGGCAAGTATCCAAAACCTGGCAAATCAAATGGGACAATTGGCTACTAGCATGAGCAAATTCGAGGGCCAAGACTCAGAAAAATTATCTTCTCAAACGGTGATCAATCCAAGCGAGACTACTAGTGCGATAACTTTGCAAAGTGGAGAGCAATTAGATGTCTTACCGGGAAAATCACAAACTGATGAAGGAGATGATACCACATCCACCATGAACAAAACATTGACTTCTCAGGTAAATCCTATAACTCCCATTCCTTCATATGTTACTCCTCCACTTTTTCCTAGTAGATTTGCAAAATCGAAGAAGGAGGAACAAGAACAGAAAATCCTGGAAACTTCTCCCAAAATTGAGGTAAATATACCACTTCTGGATGCTATCGAGCAAGTACCTCATTATACAAAACGTCTCAAGGAGTTATGCACCAACAAGAGAAATTTAAAAGGGAATGAGAAAGTAAGTGTGAGGGAAAATGTTTCAGCTGTACTACAAAGAAAAATTCCTCCGAAATGCAATAATCCAGGTACGATCACCATTCCATGCACCATTGGTAAAACCAAGTTTGAAAGAGCTATGTAGATTTAGAAGCATCTATTAATGTCATGCCATATTCTATTTATGCTTCCTTAAATCTTGGACCTTTTGCGAAAACCGGTATTACCATTCAACTTACCAAAAGTGTTTGGGCAAGATGTGCTTGTGCAGGGTGAATCAATTGGTTTTTCCAGCAGACTTCTATGTCCTTAAAATAGAGGATGAGACATCTCCTAATCCAACACGATTCTTTTAGGGAGGCCATTCTCAAAAACTGCTAGAATCAAGATTGATGTTCATTATGGCACTTTGACCATAGAGTTTGATGGCAAGGTGATATGTTTTAATATTTTTGAGGAAATGAGGTACTCTAATGACTTACATTCTGTTTTTGCAGTTGACGTTATTGATTATTTGCCACAACAATGTTTTGAGTTAACTCGCAAGAAGGGAGTGGATGTTGCTATTAGTGAACACATAAGGATAGAAAGTTTCAAAGAACCAAGAAAGCTGATACAAGTGTCTAAAGAAGTGGAGAAAGATGTGACAAGCTTGGATGAGACTAGAGATATCACCACAAATAGGTATGATGTTCCGTACATTGAATTGCCTTTATCTAATGAGAAACTTCTTCCTTTTGTGATGAAAGCCAATACCTTGGAGCTTAAGTCACTTTCAGATCATTTGAATCATGGATTCTTGGGTGAGAATGATACTTTGCAGAGTTACAATGGAAATGACCGTGTGAACGAATACAAAGGGGGAAAGAGAAACTCGTACCCCCCCCCGAATACTATACAGGGGACCACACAAGTAGCTATTGAGGAGGAAAATTGGGTTGAAAATCCAATGGGCCCATTCCATATGCATTTGGAACGATATTCTTGGGTTAGAAAGAAGGAGGGATCCAAGGCCCATATTAGAAGAAGCACAAACGGAAATTGGATCTCTCCCATGATGGAACCAACGTCGGGCTGAGGACGTTAAACCAAGCGCTTATTGGGAGGCAACCCAATGTTTTTGAAAAATAAAAAAACAGAAGAAAAGAAAAATAAAATGAGGTAATAATGATCGATTTTTGTGTCTCAAGGAGATTCCTTTCGTAGGCCATCAAATTGATCAGGTTTTATCTCTCTTTGCCATCTGTCTCATTTGTTTTTATATTTTTACTTGTTTTTGACTTTTGTTTGCTATTGTGTTGTTATCTCTTTTATGTGTCTTTAGTTTCGTTTTGCTCTTTTCTTTTCCTTTCTTTTGTTTAATTTGATTACTCTGTGCTTTGAGCTCATTTGTGCAGCAGCTTGTGGAAACATCCAAACGGAAGTTGAAGTCATTCGCCAAGGGTTTGAAACGTGCATATCTTGGAGAAAAACAAACCCGATCGCATTATCGGTAATATCTCTTCTTTTCTCCTCTTCAATGGATGCCGATATCTTTCTGTCGAACCTTCGTAAATATTTTCCCTCACTTCCTCAAAATGCTATGTCCAAAATTTATAAAGTACGGATGACTAGACTTAGGAGCACTGAGGCATCCTAAAATGTGCCATGACGGAATATCGATGGTCTTATTGAAGCAAAGGTGAGGATTGTCACCCCCCCCCCCCCCCCCCCCCCCCCCCCCCCCCCCGGTGAGCGTGACATTAATCTCGCAAAATACATGCCTGGTCTAGGAAAGAGCTACTACGCCAAGAGGCGAAGAGCGAAAAGGTTACAAGTATGTTATAAATGTGCTAGATGGAATTGTAACCAGACTTGTCGTTCATTAGGTTTTGCGTCCAGGAATAGAGAAGATAAACTTTCATTTATTAAGAATGGTTGGAGTAATGAGTCGCTGGATAATGTTTTGTTAACTCTCGAGTCACATTCTTGTGGACTTGTTCAGCGTGAATTGCTTAATCTATGGACACAATTTCGTGATGAATTGCAGTGTTATAGTCTAGGGAATCTGACTAAAAATGACCCTGTTTGCCAGTTATAAGAAAACTGGATGGGAAGCAAATCCCCAACTCATAGAAGGCGTTTCAGCCGTTACTGGACGTAAAACCAGAGGAAGATGTGAGCCACAATCACAACTACTTGTATATTTGAATGTGTGTAGTTGTTGTCGAATTTTATTTCTTTCTTGTTTCGTTTGATCTGATTATCAATGTTGTTTTGTGTTGTTGTTGTTTGTTGATTTTGTTTGTTTTAATTTCAAGTTTTCTTTTTGACAAACCATATGACAACCCTATGGCATAAGTACACGTGGGAGACAAGTGTGGAGGTTTTGTCAACCTCCACCGAAAGTGTATCTCTATTTTTATGCTTCACGTGGGAGACAAGTGTGGGGGTTTTGTCAACCCCCGCCGAAAGTGTATCTCCATTTTCCATGCTTCACGTGGGAGACAAGTGTGTAGGTTTTGTCAAACCTAGCCGAAAGCTTATCTCATTTTTTCAAATCTTGGGGCGATAAATCTGCATCGAGCAACCCCCACCGA
>SNVD02000167.1:0-12937 GCA_013180625.2 Boswellia sacra | reverse complement strand
CAAAATCACAACAACCAAACACCACATGAAGCTCCAAAATCATCCGTTAGATCACAACAAAGCACCATGAAGAAAAACCTGGGAACCTGTTTAAGTTTTGGCTAGGCTACCTTGTAGTTACTTGCGGCAATAACCTGATGGTTAATTGCAGCAAACCGCTACCAGAATTTCAAATTTGAACACAACCAGCCACTAATTATCTGATGTGTGATGAAAAGCCAAGGCAATGGGGACCATGTTAATGTGGCGGTAGAGATAAGGCATGTTGAGTGGGGTTATTTACTTCCTAAAGAATTGTTCCAGTTTGGTATTGTGGTTGGTTGTGGTACGGTTGAATTGAATTGTAGTTGTACCCATGTGGCTGTCTAATTATTATTATATTAGTAGTTGCGTTAGAATTAATAGTTAGTTTTGGAGTTGTGTGAATTAGTTATCTACTCACCTTTGTATTTAAACAATTGGAATGAAGTGGAAGTAATGTTAGAATTATCAAAATATCAATCCTATCTGAAGAATGCTTTTCTCTTATAAATTGTTATCTTTCTAAATTAAACTTACGCAAAAGAACGCATCATTTGATATCAGAGCCATGTTAATGATGGCTGAAGGTATCCGTTAAAAAAAAAAAAAAGATACAGCTTCAAAATTCTTATGACTGAACAGTTTGAGAAGCAAGATGTAATCCAGGAGATTCTTCATAAGCTCCAGAATTGGATGTTAAGTACAAGCAATTGAGTGGTCAACGTGCTAAAGTTACTGCTAGTCTTGGGAAAGGTCCATTTGCGGAAGATAATTCACATCTAGTAAAGCCTTTTGAGTCTTCCTCCAAAACAGTAATCATTACCATGATAGGTCTTTGAAGTTAAACTTCCAAGATTTAACGGTGAAGATCTGAATGGGTGGATTTATAGAGCCGAGCAGTACTTTGAGTACCTGTGCAACTAGCAGCATTCTAATTTGAAGGAGGCACTTTACAATGGTATCAATGGTTAGCTAAAACTAAAGAGCCCATGAGTTGGATAGATTTCTCTCGTGCTCTCCTTAAACGCTTTGGGCCAAAAGAATTTGATTATGCATCTGAAGCTTTGTCCCAGTTAAAACAGACTTCCTCCTTGATGAACTATGAGTCATCAAGAAGAGTTTGAAAGGCTTTTTTAATTGGTGGAGCATTTAATAGAACATTTCTTAGCTAGTTGTTTCGTTGGAGAGCTTAAAGATGAAATTTATTTGGATGTGAAGGTACAAAAGCTACAATCGCTATCTATTGCCATTGGTCTCGCCTGACTTGTAGAAAAGAAAATTAAAGTTCGTAAGAAATCTTTGCTGCTCGTCTCTCCCCTTCTAATACTACTGCCCCAGGCTTGTTAGGATCTTGTCCTTATAATTCTATTTCATTGAACTTCAGGCATTTGACATCGGAGGAATTAAAGGAACATAGGGAAAAGGGTTTATACTATTACTGTGATGAAAGGTTCATTCTATGTCATATATGTAGCAATCCATGGTTATTTATGATCAGTGGGTTGAATATCGAAGATGAAGTTTTAGAAGATAAAGATAAGGTAGTAACACAAGTAGTTGAAAAGACTAGTGAAAATGAACATGCTTCAGAGATATATCTTCATGCTATGATCGGATCTTGTCATCCTCAAACTATTCAAGCTCTTGTAGATTTGGGCTGGAACACAATATTGCTTTTGGTGGATAGTGGGATTACTATAATTTCAAAGACTGATTTTTTGTTTCTAAGCTTAGACTTCCAGTGGTGCAAAAACAAAAATTTTGGGTGATGGTAGCTAATGGTAGTACCATATGTAGAATATGCAGGGGTTGCTTGGCTCTTCCTTTGTCTCTACAAGGATTTAAGTTCAAGGCAAATTTTTATATCTTATCGCTTGCTGGATGTCAAGTTGTGCTTTATGTGGAATGGCTTTGTACTTTAGGTCCTTTGGATTAGGATTGTCAAGAATTGTCTATGTTGTTTAAGGTCAATGGGAAAATGTAGAAGTCATCTTCAGGTCATCTAAATGATAATCATATTCTATTCCGTGAAGGTAGCAGACCTATAAATTTTTGGCCATATAGATATCCTTATTAACAAAAATTATAGATTGAGAAGTTGGTAAAAAGATGCTAAATATCAAAATTATTCATCCAAGTCGAAGTCTGTTTTCTTCTCCAGTTTTGATGGTTTGTAAAGCTAATTGAGGGTGGCACATGTGTGTTGATTATCGCGCTTTGAATAATATCATTGTAAAGGATGGATTTCCGTTACCAGTTATTGACGAGTCGTTGGATGAACTTCACGGCGCCAAGTATTTTTCCAAGCTTGACCTTTGATCTAATATCATCGTATCCGTGTGGTAGAACAAGATATTCCTAAAACTACAATCTGGACACATGAGGGTCATTATGAATTTTTGGTAATGCCCTTCAGGTTATCAAATGCAGCTTCCAGATGTAATCATCTCAAACATCTAAGATCTACACCGTCTATTCTTAAGCAAAACCAATTGTTTGCAATATATATATATATATATATATATATATAATGTATGTATATATTTATATATATTTATATCGATTTGGCTTATTGAAGATTGATTATTTAGGCCACTTTATATCCCTATAAGGTGTATCAGTTGACCTTGCAAAAATACATTTCATCCTTGAATGAACCTCACCAAAATTGTTTAAAGAGTTATGTGCACTTCTTGGATTAGCGGGATATTACAGGAAGTTTATTGAGAGCTATGGAATTATCACAGCTCTATTAACACAGTTATTGCAAAAGAACGGCTTCAATTGGTGTAGTGAAAGTTAGAAAGCATTTGTACAACTTGAGCAAGCTCTTGGCAAGCCACTTGTTTTGGCTCTACCAAATCCTTTTGAAGATTTTTTTATTAATTGTGATGCTAATGGGGGTTGGAATTGCTGTAGTCCTAATGCAAAATGGATGTCCAGTATCATATTTTAGTCAGGCTCTCAAAGGAAGTGCACTAGCTCTTTCTACGTGTGAGAAGGAAATGTTGGCCTTGGTTAAGCTAGTAAAAAAAAAATGAAGTGTACGTGGATGGATTTAATAACTTATCTTGTACCAAAAACTTGAAGTCACGCTCATTTGGGACAGGAAATAAGCCTACTACATCTAGTAATGGAGAATTGAGCACTCAATTTTATCTCCCTTGATCGACAACCCTCTGAACCTACTTTTGAATATACTAATGACACAAAGTCCTTGAAAGAAATCTCCTTTGGCATTAACAATGTCCTTGCTTCTCCACCCTTGTAAATATAACTACCACTAGCATCTCTCAAGTACTATGATAAGAGAGCACAAATCCAATACAATCCATTTGTGGATTAAAAAATGTGTAGAAATTAGTAAAATACATGAAACCTTAAAAACAAGCCTCAAAAGGCCTCCTGGTTCAATGGTTCTATAGGCCATTGAAGAACTGTCAAACCAATTTGACGATTCTACAATACCCTTTAGATCCATTGAATTACTTATTCGAAATTGGAAAATTTTATGATGAAATTTGACCATGGTTTGGCGATCAGTTTGATGATGGGTCGGTAGGTGGACATATGTTCGACGATGGTTTGATGGATAGATTGTCATATTGTTAAGTTTCAGGAAATTCATTGATTTTGTTTTCATTGAAAAAAATGTGATTTCCAAACAACTAAATTTATGTCCCTTATGTGTATTATATCGCAACATTTGTGCATCTAGTTACACTTTTTTTCTAAAATTATTTGTTAAAATCATGGTAAAACATAAGAAAATAAGGTTGCATACATGTTAGAGAGAGAATTACCTTATGAATTGATTAAACTTCGTCGTAATGTTTGAAACCGATTTTCCTTCTTTTCTTTGGTTTTCAAACTCTTAAATTTTGTTTTGTATGTTGTTTGAGAGTTTAATTACCGATTTTGATAATTAGTTAGAGAGTTAGTTAAAAAGGGCTGATGTGAAAGGTGAAAGAAGAAGAAATAATTAATGAGGGGTATAGTGGGGATTTTACTATTTGGAGGGCATGGGATGAAATTTTTAGGCTATGGGGCTATTTATGAAACCCCCTAAATTAGGGGTTATTTTATATTTACTCTAATATAAACTATTTAGGATTATTCGATTCAGCCCCCACTTTAATCATTTCGGCCCTCATTTTTTTTTATAATTTTACCCCAAGATAAATTTACTACAGAGGACAAATTTTTTAATGCACATGTTATTTCCCGTAAACACTAAGTTTATTTCAAAAGAACCAATTTTTGTACAAACTATTTTAAACACTTTTAGCATCGAATTTGATTTGATAAAACTCTTAGAAATACAAAGTTGATTTGACAAATATATATGCATCCAACTCATCATAGCCAGTCATCATCATCTTAACTTTATCATCCAAAACAATTCAACATGATTGATCAATATCATTGCATAAGCATCTAACACTTGTTATCATTATTATTGTAAATTTTATTTAACAAAGGTGAGACATCTTGAAGGTGAAACCCTTGCTCGAAAAAAGCTTGGTTGACTTCTATTCCAAGAGCTTTTAGAACTGCATCAGATTTGCAAATATGGAATGGTCTACAAGCCTTACTACTCTCTTGCCAACATCGTAAGCCTCAGTCACCCGCCCATGCACCCTTTTAACCCACCCTAACCCCCAATTGCACGTGTTCCTTCAATGATCTTCTCAGCAATGATTCTCAATATAGTTTTCAAATGACTCTCGATCTTTTACGAGAGATTGAAAAATGAAAAGGATGAAAATTGTGAATTTGGATCATGTTTCATAGCTGTGTTGCTAGATATTTCTATGGTAGGAAATAGTTGAAATAGATTTTTCTATGGAAAACAATATCGTGCCGATTTCCTTCACTTTGTTTAATATTCTCACTAAGTTAATTGATCAATATTGTAAAGTCTTAGAAAATTAAATTATTTATTATGTGTTTTTTTAATTGCATTATATTAATGTTATGTTGTGAAGAAATGTTTAAGGATATTTGTGTAATTGTATATTGAGTTTATGAGCTAGCAAGTATGAGATACTTGTAAGGCCTATAATTTTATTTGACATGGTATGGGCTTAGATTTAACTTTGTTAGTCCTGGGCTTGTTTAGTGGGTTAGGGAAACTTATGCTTAAAATTGTACTTAATTGAATTTTCTATTAGGTGGCCTAACTATGTTAGATGGGATTGGATGATAGACTAATGGGACTTAAGATTGTATTTAATTGGATTTTCTAGTCAATATTTTAATTGAGTTTGGTAAAATTATAATTCATTACGCTTAGGTCAGTTAAGGCAGTGGGCTTGGATATTAGCGGGCTTAGACCCGATGCACTTTAGGAAAAGGGTGTTTATGAGAATGAATTATATGTAAGGGAGATAGAGGATATTTGCATTAGCTCCAAGGGATTAGAGGGAATTATGACATGCATTTAAAGTGGTCATTAGGTCTGGAAAGGACTTTTGTTTTTTGTTTTTTTTGGTTTTTTGGTTTTTTGGTTTTGTTTACGAAGGGGAGATAGTGCTACGGGAAAGGTGCAAGAAAAGAAGAAAAGAGGAGAAAAAGGGAAAAGTTAAGGGCAAGATGCTTGGATTATATAGGTGGGAGATTTCTAATTTTATGCTTGGGACTTTTTTAATTTTCTTTTATGAACTCCACCAATGTAATACGAATCAAAGGAACATGGGTACAAAAGGTCTAGTGTTAGGCTTTGGTTGAGCCATCGTGATAGGGATTCAAAGAAAACACTAGATTATGGAATTAATAAGGAACATGGGTACAAAAGTTTTAGTCTTAGGCTTTGGATGAGTCATTGTTATACAAATCCAAACAAAAAACTAGATTGTGGAATTTATTAGGAAAATGAGTACGAAAAGTCTAGTGTTAAGGCTTTAGATGGGCTGTTGTGATATGGATCCAAGGAAAACACTAGATTATGAAATTTATGAGGAGCATGGTCGCAAAAGGTCTAATGTTAGGCTTTAGATGAGCCGATGTGTTACGGATCCAAAGAAAATGCTAGATCATGGAATTTATGAGGAACATGGGTATGGAACGTCTAGTGTTAGGCTTTGAATGAGCCATTGTGATACGGATCCAAATAAAGCACTAGATTATGGAATTTATGAGGAACACGGGTACAAAAGGTCTAGTGATAGGCCTTGGATGGACCATTCTAATACGGATCCAAAGAAAAAACTGGATTATGCAATTCATAAGGAACATGGTTATGGAAGGTCTAGTGTTTAGGCTTTGGATGGGCCATTGTGATAAGAATCCAAAGAAAACGCTAGATCATTGAATTTATACGGAACACAAGTATGGAAGTTCTAGTGCTAGGCTTTGGATGGGCCATTGTGATATGAATCCAAAGAAAACATTAGATCATGGAATTTATAGAGAACACAAGTTTGGAAGTTCTAGTGTTAGGCTTTGGATGGGCCATTGTGATGTAGATCCAAGTAAAACACTAGATTATGGAATTTAGTCATTGTGTACATATTGATATGATTGTGCACTGATGGGTAATGTCTTTTGATAGTTTTAATCGTTGGTTAATTGATAAGCCTAAACATTAGTGTTTGAATGTAAATAATTGATGTATTTTGAATTATTGGGTGATTAGATTGTATTTGAATGCAAATGAGTTATGCTTGGTAGTGTTTGCTATTGGATATACTTGATACATTGGTGCATGTATCATGAATAATGTATGTGATATAAATTTTGATTATTGATTACAATTTGATTTGTATGAATGCGTGAATATTTGTGGTTGAGTGTAAAGTTAAAATTTCCTAACAGGTGTGTTTCTCACCCCTTGTTCCAAAAGTTTAGGAGGTGAAGTTCAAAGTATAGATGATTCAAGAGCTTTCATAGAGAACTTAGATGATTGCAAGTTGCATTGACATTTGGGGTTGTAGTTAGTTATGGCCTAGAGTTGGAAATACTATTTTGTTTGTGGTACCGACTTTAACTCTCACGCAAGGAGGGAGCTTTCATAGTAATTAATGTTCTAAGGTTTTGATATTGGAAGTATGTATATGTTATGCTTTTGGATAATGTCATTAGATAATGGTGCAAAAGATATATAAGCTTGTACATGTATAAATTGGGAAATGATATTAGAGTATAAACTGTGCATTATAAAAGTTTTGAACTTAGTTTGTATATGTAAAGTTAGTTATACTAAAAATATATATATCAATTAGTCATACTTGAAGTCTCCATATAAGAGATTTTTGGATGTGACAAATATATAGTCTAAACTAAAAACTTAGTTAACGGGGAGAAGTTGCACAAGATAAAATTGGTGCATAAAAGTTATTCTCTGATTTTGGAATCAAGTGAGATCTAATAAAAGAAAAATAGGAGTTTAATGTTTTTTATTCGGTCTATTTAGAAATGAGTGCTAAAAAGGTAGAAAATAAGGGCTAAATAAAATAACCTAACAATTTATTTCTACAATAATAGTAATCCAAAACTAGCCCTTAGTTTTGGCGAATTGAAGTTGTACTTATTTTTTAAGCCCACAGTTGAGCACGATTAACTTTTTGCCCATTTTTGTTATAATTAATAGATTTACCAACTGAGCATTTTATAATATAATTTCTTTGCTAGATTTTAATACATATTTGGGTAATTTCCAACAAGCAAGATGTTGTCGGTAATATTTTCTCTAGTTTTTGTTTTTTTTAATGACATATATCTTACATGATAATTTCTCAAGTGCAATTGAAAAATGCCAAAAAGTAGAAGCATAATAGACTTTAACACTCGCTACACTACAAACTAACCGATTTTGTCAGTGAGGACATTCTTTAACAATTTTTATAGAAGTTACTAGTGTTTTTTCAAAGGGAAAATTAAAAAAAGGCCCAAATTTAGGGGCTTGTTGCAAAAATAACCCATCTTTGAAAAATTTGCAAATCATGGACCCTTGGATGACAAAATTATGCAAATGCCCTTAATGATTTAAATAATTCCAATCACGCTTCCCTCCTTGCGTGAGAGTTAAAGTCGGTAACTATTCACCGAAACGCTTTGCGCAAAAAAACTGAAAAGTGGTAAAGGAGTATTCAAAATCGAAAACGCAACTGCATTCACAAATAAAAAATATGTAAAATAAAGAGGCGCATTTTGGCAAGGCAACGAGGAGAAGGATAGAGAAGGGTTGACTGTAGAGAGAGGGAGATAAAACCCAAAACCCATACCAGTAAGTGCTCTGTCGTGGGTTTTTGTTTCATTTTATGTAATTTTTTCAATGCTTAGTGCAGTATATGTAGTCTATATGCTGTGAATGGATTGTGGACAATTTATTCAACTCGATTTTAGGATTTAAAAATTTCAAAATTTAAACTTTAATTTCTAGGGTTTTAGATTCATTTTGGAATGATTTGTATGTTGAATATAGTTAGAAATGGTATAATTTGTGTTAGTATACTGTGTTGATGATGATTTAAAGCTTTTTGTAAGAAAAAATGGAGTTTTATGGCTCGACGATGCAAGGTTGAAGACGACGCTCAACACTCGACTTGCGTCGCTCGACACAATGAAGAAGCACAGTCGATTGTTAGATTTCGTTGACAAGATGAGGTTGAAGATGATGTTCAACACTCAACTCGCGTCGCTCGACACGATAACGAAGCGAAGTCGAGTGTCGGATTTACTTTGCTTCTTCATCGTGTCGAGCGACTTGAGTCGAGCATCAAGCGTCGTTCAATTGTTGCATTACCATATGAAAAGGCTTGTAGCTTGACACTAGACATTCGATAATGGTTTATCCTATTTTGAGTGTCCAGTTATCGAGTGTCTATCAAATGTCTCGGTGTCGGTTTCCCACAAATTTTGTCACTTGACACTAGACAAAATAAACCGATAAACAACAACTCTATGTCAGATTTTATCTAGTGTCAAGCTGTAAAATTTGTGGGAAAGGGTGAAGCTTGACACTCGATATCTTGAACAACCAAAAAAACCTTGACGTCAAATTATGGAAATCGACAATAGATGCATTCGAAGCTAGACAAATGTTGTTAAATTTCATTGTAGGTTGTCGATTTCCAGTATCTAACGTACAACTAATGTTGAACACTTGACAAACCATTGTCTATCGAGCGTTGTCGAGTGTTTATGCAGATTAGTGGTTTTTTTCCCTTTTTTGTGGTATAATTTGGTTGAATGTAAGTTCTTTTGTTTTTTATTCTGTAGTCCTAAATGGAAAATAGTCAGGGGCTTACATTCAACCTTAAAACTCCATAGGACGATCACTACCATGTTGTAATAACAAATTTGGCAAGTTTAGAGTGCATGCAGTGGGTCCATGATAAGTTAAATGATCGTTAGAAAGAGATATTTAGGAACACATATTTCAGGCACATGTTGGACATCCGCACTCTTACCTTTCCATCGCAATTGGTTCACATGTGCTATTGAGAGAGGTGGAGACTCATGGGTTCGATGACAAGATATGGTTTTTAATACAAGGTATCACTTATATACTTGTGTATATTATAAATTTTCATAAAAAATGTTATCATCATACATTATTCCTAACGATTCATAGCTTCATTCTCAATATAGGGAGAGTTATACACTTTTCAGCGTACGAGTTTGGTATTATGGCTGACTGGAAGTTTTGATACAAACTTGCCGAACACTCTCGACAATCATGGCAAGTGTAGATTGCAAGACGAGTATTTTGGGCTGAAGTAAATTCCTTTAAAGCTATTTTATAAGAAGTTGGAGAAATTAAATATTTCTCCAATCCCAGATGAGGATGTGGTGAGGTTGACCTTGTATTACGTGCTTGACATTTTTTCCTTGCACGGTATAGGCATCATTTTATTTTTGTTAAGTGATTGAACATTGTGGACACATTAGACAGATTCAATGAATATCCATAGGATATTGAGTCTTATAAGATGACCACCCAGGACATAAAGAAAGGTCTAGCTGGGAGGTTAGTAAAGCATAGTGCAAGGAAGGCTACGAAAGAGAAGCATAAGGGTGAGAAGTATAACTTAGGAGTGCCCTTATGCTATTCAAGTAATTAAAATTTTTTTTGGGCATTAAAATTTAGACATTTTATTACCTATTAATTATAAGAACATTGCACTAAATCTTGATTATTTGTTGACAGATTTGGTTGTATGAGGCAGTGCCACATGTTGGGTCAACATATGGCATCCTCGGTGAGGCACTTGCAGATAGGATTCCTCGGCTGTTGAAGCGGCATAACACAAAGGCCCCAAATGAAGAGGTGTTAGAGTAGGATTATTTATACATTCGACGGGTGGTAAGTCCTAAACCCATTATTTTTTTAGTAAAATAGAAAGAAAAATGAAATAAAATCAATGGATTTCGAATTGATTTCAAACTTATTTCAATTTTCTTTTATTTTGATTAGCAAAAATCAGTAGTTATTAAATACGAGGACCTCATATATGCGAATGCGTCACAAGCATGACCACTTGTCAAATTGGAGTTGATAGAAGCTAAGGCTATTACAGATTGGTTAGCTAGTTGGAACAGGTGGTCAGGAGGCATAAGGGTGGACATGGGCAGTGGGTTTTGGCCGAGGATGCTCTGGTAGACGCAAAGGAGTAGGTTGAGGACATTGAGCAGGGGATGACCACTTGTTCCACCTTCAGATGTCTCAGAGGGACCGACACCTTCTCAGCCACATGAGGGTGGATCTACTATGCTGTTGGGAGATACAACATCCACTCCTGATGTGTTAGTTATGCCCCATATTAAAGACAGGGCTCTAGTATCCCCTCCTACAGGTCGATCACCATCGATGGTTGGCTCACCTCCCAGTTGGGAGCCTTCTCCGATGTTTGGCCTTCACTACCTGCTCGGGCCACTACACTCAGTTTCCACTTCCCCTACAGTAGTCACTCTGAGCAGATAAATGTCTCCATGTTGTCCACATAAATTTAAATGAATTATTTTTTTTCGAATACTAACATTTTAGATTTGTTGAAAGAGCAACGCCAAGAGGATGATTTTAGGAACACTGTCCTTGACGAGTTGGTTGGTCTCCAAAAGGAGGTCAAATTAGTCTGCGAGGAGAACATGTTGATGCGAGAGGAGATCAAACTACTTCGGGATGCAGTAACATTATTGGGATGTCACTTCGGTTATGTAGACATGGTATTGACCCTTTCTATTTCTCGTTCTTTTGTTCCCACTATCTTTTAAAGAATCATGGTTAACTACAAATAATAGAATTAGATTTTTTTTTCTTATACAAGATGAGGAAACCGAGGAGGATGAACCACTTCCAGAGTAGGATGAGCTTGAAGATGATCCTGCTCAACAGAGTCTCCGAGTCCTTGAGGCTGTCTTTCCAGATTTTGTCTCCCGATGAGGACGTCGATTGTTCCCGACTAAACATAGGCAGAGTCCCTTTATCATCCCCTTGGGAAGAAAGAGAGTGAAGCTTATGATGCAGGCTCTGACTGAGACTGACATAACTTCAGTTCTAAGGGGCACTATTGAGCCGATGCCTCCACGTACCATCATTCAAACTGATGCTATGTCTCCACCAGCCACTGTGGCGTAGCTTCGACCATTGCTTGAACCACTTGCTCCTATTCCGGACACAGAGGCTACATCCTTTGATAACTGGATGTCTGAAGGATTAGGTCTTGTTGACCTCAGGGTGTTCGGGGCTAATAAGGAGATCTTCTGGATCTTGACGATGACGACAAAATGGCTTGCCTTGGAGGTTTGACTAGTTCCTAACCTCGTTAATTATTATGCATCTTTACATATTACGCTAACTTGTCACATAATATAGTACATTGATGTCTATCTCTAGACATTATGGCGAAAGGCAGTGGATCTAGGCCTCGATTTGGTTGAGAGATCGACCTTCATGGACATTACATTTTGAGTAAGGTTTCTCCTTTGCTTTAAGAATTCAAACGACCAATTCTTAAACATTTATTATCCTAACACCTTTTGTAATTACTTAGTTAAAGGTCCAAGGCTATGGCAATGGTACCAGAGTGTATTGAATGACATCAACTGGGATAATAAGCCTAAGGTTGTGAACTACGTAGATAGGGACAGTCTACTTGTTTGCCAATCGTGGCTAGATCTTCACTGGGTAATTCATTGATATTAGATACTGTTATAAAATGATCACGTTGTTTTGCTACGCTTTACACTAACATGACTTCGTTTATTGCTCTCGTAGTTATATTTTCCTATGAACATCGACGATGAGCATACATTGCGATAGCCTGTGTGGACCTAAATTGTCACCTAGCTCAGATTTACGACTCATACATTACGAACGCCTCATTTGACAAGATGAAAAACCGTTGTCATTGCCTGGCACACATACTACCATGTGTCATTTCACAAGGTGCTTTCAGTGACACAAACTTCCCCATTGACCCTTTCGACATCAAGCGAGTGGAGGATACCAAAAAGCTCCCTTAATAGGAACCCAAAGGAGAAGCATGTGGAGTTTACTGTCTATTGTTCATGGAGTACCTTGCAGGTGGTGTTCCATTGGTAAATGTATGAGCGTTCACAAAGGTCACACTTCGACATAAGTTGGTAGTGCACTACTGGAGTTGGGGTTGGCAAAAACCCGGGGCTGGGCCGGGGACCCCGTTCCCCGTCCCCGGCCCCGGCAAGGAATTCAAATCCCTGTCCCTGGAAATTTCCCCGGAAATTTCAGGGCCAGGGCAGGACCGGAGATTATATTCCGGGGCCGGGGAGTTGAATTCCCCGGGTTATTTCCTTGGTTTGTATTTTTTTTTTTAATTTTCTGTGGCATATTAATTAGTACTTATATTTTGTTTCATATTTGTCATACAAAATGTGGCTGTAGCTGAGTGGTGGCTGGGTGTCTTTGTCTTCTTTCAATGCCCAGGTTCAAGCC
>SNVD02000166.1:0-12920 GCA_013180625.2 Boswellia sacra | reverse complement strand
CATCTTTGGAGTTCTTGAAGGAGAAAGGAAGCTTGGAAAGAGGAAGAACTACAATCCAAAGAGAATTACATCAAATTTGCTAAGTTTTTCCCTTCACTTTCATTTTCTGGAATGTCTCCATGTTGTATTGTATTTACCACGTTCTTAAACATGTGTAACTGAATCGAATTGGTTGAGGGTGATTTCAAAGCCCCTGATATGGTTTTTGTAAGTTGATTGTGTAAGGAATTGTTATCCAATTCTCTAATGAAGTTGCTTGTATTCTCCCATATTTAATGCTTATGATTGCTTGCTGATTGTATTTGAGTGGCCAACTGAATATAATCTGGTTGTTATTTATTGCTAGACTAGAAATCTTGATCCGTAATTGTCTTGAATTTATAATCATTATTAGCAAAATTGTGATCAGATATTGCAATTGGAGAATATAACCTAAGTTAAATAATCCGAACCTGTGTGATTATTGCTTAGATCAACCTATTTTTCTTATCGTAATGCTTCCATTGAATTAAACTTAGAGAGCTTGTTCTAGGTTGTTTAATGGATAGAGATTAAATAAAGAGCTTGTTTTATTTTAACAACAAAGTAAGGAAAGATTGGGGTAATAGAGCTTGTTATTATCTACGGTTGATAACTTCAATGCTGTAATTAGATGACAATTCTACAATTAATTCGCAAATCCATATCTTGTGGTAGAGAAGGATCCCTTAACCAGCTTTCTCCCATTGATTTTTCATTCAAATTTACTTTCTGTTTTGTTATTCTTTACTTGCATTCTTATTTTATTTAGTAAATCATTCAACAAAAACCCCCCCTGTTTAGTTTATTGTTGCTGGAAATAACAAATTCAATTAGAATCAATCCTCGTGGGAACGATATCTACTTATCACTTTATTACTTGTGCGACTAGTATACTTACTAGTTTTGAACGCATCATGGACTCACATTAATGGTTAGGGACCATCATCAAGAATGAATGACTTAATGTATGAATAGAGGCTCAATAGACCTTGAAGAAGCTCACGTATGATGGTGAGGAATTTATCATCTATTGGCTCTCCAATAGACTATTTTTATTTAATGTTTAAATTTATGTTATGGATGAATATACGTTTTAGAATTTATTTTATTGAAGAATAAAAGCCATGTAATCCTCTTCCCTTTACCCATAGTTTAATAGAAACATAATCTATTCTCCTCCCTTTTTTTTATGGATGTTTATAATTGCCATTGATTGAATAATCACCTCACATGTCTAATGAAGATAAAAGTGGAAACGTGTGCATAAAACCAATCACTTAAGTGGACTACATAATAACAACAGCTATTTTCATTTGGTATTTTCCTAGTTGAGACCAGATTTATATTCAGGTGAGTCGAATGACTTGTACCTAACTTCCTGAACCCATCTCTGAAAGGATGGGGGTAGTTTAGATCCTGGTGCGAGAGATTGGATTGCCCCCATTCATTCCCAATTGAATAATTGGGCAACAACTTCGTTCTCCAGACGTGCCCATGGCTAGTTTGTGTTCTCTTGAGTCTCCAAAGATGCTTTGATACAGTGTCATGATCGCAAACGCTCTGACGAGATAAAAGCCCATCCACAGTGGCGACTCCACTATGGATAAGAGAAGTTGATCCCGATGGGGATTCCAAATTTTAATACCTTATGTTAGTATATTGAGGCCTTGCATCACTGCACATTTGCACACAACGAGCATTATTTGCCTAAACTAGTCATGTGGCACTGGCATGAGAAGTCTTTGGCTTCATTTGACCCCTAGATGACTGTTGTTATCAATACCTTTGAGCAAGTATCATTGAATTGGTATAAAAGGTGATTGGCCTAAAAGGACATGCCTTGCTTGAAGGAGCCCAAACCATTGGACCCTTGAGACTCAAGCCCAGATGGACAACTCTATAGACTTCCAATAGGATGAATATCCGAAACCCATGTTAAGATGCATGTTTATGGATGTAAGGTTCCCATGATTAGAACAATATTGACTTAAACGTCATGGAACTATGAACGAATGCCACATGTCAAGTCACCTATAAGAATAAAATAGGGACATGTGCCACAAGTTAAGGTTATCATGACTTTTAGAAGCCATGTTATGATATTCATGGAGAATCCAAACATCAACATGGATGTTAGAAATAGGACAGAGAACTCGCATTCCCACATCCCATGATGATGACTTGGGAATAAGGCCAAAGATCCTAGGAAAAGAGACTCGACCGCACGTGTGTGGGAGAAATAAGATTGGAAGGCTGAAAGTGTGTCTATGCCCTTGTCGAGCATGCATCATATCATGCATACATGCACGCATGCATCCATTAACACCTTTCTTTTGCAGCCATCATAGTTTGGGTTAATCGAGGTGGTCATTTGATAAAGCAGAAAGAATCAACTGATGAAATGGTTACATCCATCAACAACAATGCTTAAATAACTCAAGTGAGGGCCAACATCACTACGCTTTAACATCAAGTGGCCCAACTTTTTGAAACTGTATGGAATGGGCCCAACTGCATGAACCAATCTCCAATGTCCAGGTAGTTGGCCAAAGACATAGAAAATGTTCAATCTCTCTTGAAGAAGAAAGGGTTGAAAGGGATCAAAGACTTGGATGATATACTACTCGTTGGAGACAAAGACTTGCGTCCAAGGTTTCACCTACTGGACTTGCCCAAGTTCAACGGAGAGGGCATTCCAAAGACATACTTTAGTATGCAGCTACCATGGCTACTACTCCTTTGACAAAAGAGCACATATTGAAGTATTTTATGCTATCCTTAGAAGACGATGTTATACTGTGGTATCATGACATTCCTAAGAGAGTTCGAGAAGATTAGGAGGAGCTTTCCCAACAATTTGTGGAGCAATATCGCACAATACTCACCAGGGGGTACCCTCGAGGAATTTGGAGACAACGGGGTAAAAGCCCAATGAAACTTTCTTAGAATATCTAATTCGTTGGAGGGCCAAGTTTGTCAAAATGACCACCAAGCCTACGGAGAAGGACCAAGTTCGCATGGTGATCAATAGAGCCCATAGTTTCATCAACGATAGACTAGCAGGCTTCCCTATTAAGACATTGGAAGACTTTTATGATTCAGGCATCCAAATAGAAGAGTTGGAATCTAAGTAGAAGAGAAATAACTATGCTTGAAGAAATCAAGGACAGTATCACTAACCTACTTGGTCTAGCGCAAATCATGCGGAGGTAAAGGCAGTTTCCCCATAAAGGAAGTTCAGCCATTTAGAAAGGTCGGTTTCTAATATCTTTGCGAGGTTAATAGTCGAAGGGATCTTGTTGCCATTTCCATCAGGAAAGCTTCCAAATCTGCTACCAAGAAATTGGAGGCATCATGAGAAATGTGAATTCCACCAAGTGACCAGTCATAAAACCAATGATTGTACTCACCTCTGCCATGAGATCCAAGACTTGATCGACAAAGGCCAGATTCCTAACCCAGAAACCTATAAGCCTAATACTAGAAGTAACCCATTACTCAATTACAACTAGGTGGCTCCTACGTTAGCCAACGTGATCAGGCTTAACTGAGGAGCAAGTCATGTACTCTTTTAAGGAGAGTAGATCTAGCAGGGCAGAGAGAGCCAAGAGAAGGGAGACGTCCAAGCTTGAATGAGTAGAAAAATCAACTAGAAAGATGGCCTCGAAGAAAAAACCCAACGCTAAAGAGCCCAAGGTTGAAGAACCCAAAGATGAAGAGCCTAAGGAGATTATTGAGAGGATGGAAGACAAGCCTATTCCTTTGGCAGCCAAGATTCACACCAAGAAGGGTGGGTGGACTAATATTACAATAGGGGGAGTCAAGCAAAGCCTAGAACCTGAACTTGTGTGCTTTAGTGACCAAGAAGAGGAAAAACCACAAGAGGAAGAAGAAGAAGTTGAAGTGACACCTGCCTAGAAGAAGTCCACATCATCAAGTTCCTTTGCCAAGAAATGGACAGCTAGGAAAGGGACTAGGAAGGGCCCACCACCTAGAAGACTTAAGATAAAGAAGGGTAGCGAAGTTAGGACAGAGGAGCAAGATGAGGTTATTGTAAAGAGAGAGAGTTTACTTAGAAGGTGTAAAGAGGTAAGAGTTATGGGAATTTGGGATGACATTCCTAAGGTCAAGACCCTTCCAAACTTTTGGGCTGACTTTAGTAGTAAAGAAGAAGAAAAAGTGAGAGTTTAGGGAGAAACTCTAAGGGGTGAGAGAGAGAATGTCTAAGGAGTGACAAGGAGTGGTAGTTTTTACCTTGAGAAGGAGAAGGAAAAAACGAACAAAAAGATAGTTGAGAAGGCAATGAAGTTGCCAAGGAAGAAGCCAAAGAAAAAGAGGATCAGGTCATCAAGCAACTGAAGAAGACTCAAGTGAATGCTAGCATTTGGGATTTGCTAATATCATCCCAAAGCATAGAGAAGCCATGGCGAAGGTTGTGGTATAGGTAAAGATATCATTGGCTGCTACTACTAGCAAAGTGTTGACCGTCTTGACTGGAGGAGAACCCAAGGGGGGTAAAAGAGAGGGGTGTGATCACATTTACTGATGAATATCTGCCTTTTGGAATCATAACAAGCCATTGTTCATCACTGCAAAAAATTAGTAGGAAGACATCTCCTTGTATCATGGTAGACGATGGGTCCACCATTAATATCGTTCCTATGAAGATATTGCACAAGTATGGTGTCAGTAAGGACAAACTTAAGCCTTGCGAGATGGTGATCGAGGCTTATGATGACTTGAAGAGGAATATGCTATTGGGATCTTCGAGATTGGACTAATTGAAGTTACGACAGAATTCATAGTCCTCGACATTCTAGTCATATTTGCTGCCTTGTTGGGACGAGCATGGTCTCATCTGCTTGGTGAAGTTCCTTCCACTTTATATCAAAAGATCCATTTCAACATGGATGGGAAGATTGTAATCATTCATGCAGCCTCGACTATTGCACCAGCTGCTCTAAGCGTAAAAGTTGGAGAAATACCTTACAGGGGGGCTTTCACGTAGCCATGATTGACAAAGTTAGCCTAATTGTAGCAGGGATAATGAAGAAGCAAGGATACTTGCTAGGGACTGGGCTTGGGAGGAATGGATGTGGCTTACCATCCTTCCCAGATTTCAAAGGCCAAACTTCTGGTTAAATTTTGAAGGAGAAGAAGAAGACTTTGAGACAGAGAAGGGGAGATTCATTAAGTTTGTCAAAGCCCAATATACAAAGTATGTGGGAACTATTGAACCATGAGTTTTTAAGGGAATGTTGAAACCCAGATTTGAGATCTTCAAAGATATCCTTTAGGTAGGAGTCTCGAAGGAGAATAACTTGGTTAGAGAAATGGAGAAGATGACCATCAAGGAGAAGAAGCCTCAAGATCAAGCATTGCTAATAGACCCGTCCATCGACCTGCTACTTTCATCGAAGAAGGAATTAAAGATGTATCTTACAAGGATGTGTTTGTACCTAACCTCTTCGAAGAATAGGACATTATTATTCTAAATTTGATGCAATAAAGAATCAATTTGCTTTCTTGTGTGATGTCTTTTCCGATGACATTGTGCATCATGATTTGCATTTCACTAGCATATTTGGCATCCATACCATTCAAACTCATGACATTAATCTTGTTACAATGGAAAAACCCAAGAACATATGTATTGTACTTGAAACAACTCTTAAGGAGAGATAGATTTGAAAAATTACTAAAGAAACATGAAGAAGTAGTCTTCTGATCCTATGATGACATGCATGGGATTAAGAGAAGCTTTACAGAGAATACAATTCCAACTTATCTGTACATGAAGTCGATTAAGCAGAAATTGAGAAGGATGAGGCCAGAGTTGGCTCAGAAAATCAAAGAGGAAGTCTCCAAGCAAATTGAAGCCAAGTTTCTAAAAGTGGTGAAATATCCAGAATTGTTAGCCAATATCATGCTAGTACTAAAGAAGGATGGAATGGTCCGAATGTATGTAGATTACTGTGACTTGAACAAGGCTTCACTGAGGGATGATTTCCCTTTGCCTCACATCGATGTACTGGCGGATAGCACTGCTGCTAGTGTAATAGTTTCCTTTATAGATGGGTTTTCTAGATGCAACCAGATAGTGATGGCCAATGAAGATAAGATGAAAATAGCCTTCATTACAGAATGGGCAACCTACTGTTACAAAGTGATGCCCTTCGGATTGAATAATGTAGGGGCCACTTACCAACAAATGGTGAAGACGCTATTTAATGACATGATGCATCAGGAGATAGAAGTTTATGTGAATGACATGATGGTGAAATCCAAAACTAGAGAGGGTCGCTCTAAGGCCTTAGACAGGTTCCTGGAAAGGGTGAAGAAATACAAACCGCGGCTAAATCCAAAAAAGTGTCTTTGAAGTCACCTCAAGGAAGTTGTTGGGATTTGTCGTTGGCAAGAAGGGGATGGAAGTAGATCCAAACAAGGCTAAGGCCATTACGGAAATGCCATCATCTAAAACTGAGAAAGAAGTTCGAGGGTTTTTGGGGAAGATCCAATACATTAGTCAGTTTATTTCTAAACTGAAAACCATTTGTGCACCAATCTTCAGGCTTTTAAAGAAGAATCAGTCGGTGGAATGGAATGATCAGTGCTAAGAAGTACTTGTAGAATCCACCAGTTTTGAGACCACCGAAACCTGGTAAAAATTTAATTCTTTACTTGGCTCTTGAGGAGAACACCATCGATGCTAGGCTGACATAAGAAGCCGAGGATACTGTAGATCATGCCATCTATTATCTTAGCAAGAAGTTACTACCATATGAAGTGAAGTATAGCTATGTGGAGAAAACATGCTTGGCCACGATTTGGCTCTCAAAGAAGTTAAGGCATTATTTTCAGTCTTATAAAATTAAGGCTGTCTAAAAGGAGGATTCAATGAAGTATGTTTACAAGGCACTAGCATTGGTAGAAAAGTTAGCACGATGGCTAGTGTAATTGTCAGAATTTGACATAGAGTATGTCACTAAGAAGGTGGTGAAAGGAAGAGTAGTAGCAGAATTCTTGGCTATGAACCCGGTCGATGATGACAAACCATGGGAGTTGGAATTCCTAGATGAACATTTGGGGTAATCTCAATAGTGGGATGAAGCATGTTCTTTGACAGAGCTATCAATCACAATGGTGCTGGAATAGGAGTTTTTCTAGTGTCGTCGACTGAAAAAATCATTCTATTCACCAAAGTTGGAATTTCGGGCCACCAACAATATGGCTAAATACGAAGCCTGTGCCTTTGGTTTGAAAGTCGTGATTGCTATAGGCATTGATGAAATAGAAGTGTTGGTGGATTTAGAAGTGGTCATCTCTCAAACCAATGAAGATTTGGATCTACAAGAATGAAAGATGAAACTGTACCTTGAACACATAAGAAGGTTGATTGGAAAGTTCAAACAGTGCACTTTCACCCATCTTCCTAGTAGTGAGAATTAGATAGCCAACACATTGGCTTCATTAGCATCAGTTTAGATGAGTACACAAGAATTATTGGTGAGATCAGTAGTGATATCACAAGCATGGGGTCCTTGTCATGTGGAACCTTATGTAATAGAGGTTGAGGTAGATGAAAAGCAATGGTTTTATGACTTGAAGAGATATCTAGAAGAGGATTTTGCCTGAGGAGGCCAGTGAGAAAGATAAGGTTGTGTTATGAAGGTTGGCCCAACAATTTACTTGTCCTCAAGGGCTGATGTACAAAAGAATGCCAGAAGAGATGCAATTGAGTGTGTTGATAAGAAAAAACAAGGCTTATGGAAGAAATCCATAGTGGTGTATATGGGTCACACATGAATGGGCTAGTACTCACGAAGAAAATAAGGGGGCAAGACTTTTATTGGCTAACTGTGGAAACAGATTGTATCTAGTTTGTGAAGAGATGTCATCAATGTCATGTTAATGGAAATTTAATTCACCAGCCACCTTGGGAGCTACAAGGGATGGCAACACTATAGCCTTTTCTTGCATGGGGTATCGACATTATAGGCGAAATAAGGCTGTCAATGTCTAATGGGCATCGATATATGGTGGTGGCAATTGACTACTTCACCAAATGGATAGAAGATGAGTGCTATAGTAAGTTAGGGGCAAAGCAGATGGCAAAGTTTATCGAGAAGAACATCATATGCAGATTTGGAGTACCATGACATGTCATAACTAACAATGGGGTCCAGTTTCAAGCAGAAACTAAGGCCTTGTACGAGAAGTATGGAATTGAACACCATAAGTCATCTCCGTATAGGCCATAAGTAAATGAGAAGTAGAAGCTGCCAATAAAAACATCAAGAAGATGTTGGTCAAGGTGGTATAGACATATAAAGATTGGGCACAGAAGTTGCTATTTGTGTTATGGGGTTATAGAACAGCACCCAGAAGTTTGACGGGCATGACACCTTTCTCATTGGTATATGGTTCAAAAGTAGTCTTACCAATTGAGATAGAAATAAAATCAGTGAGGGTTTTGATAGAAGCAGAAATTCCTCAAGGGGCGTGGATTCGTAATAGATGTGAATTATTAGCATTGATCGATAAGAAAAGAATGAAGGCTAGATATCACATGCAACTATATTAGAAATGGGTTGCTCAAGCCTTTAACAAGAGGATAAAGGCAAGAAAGTTCAAAGAAGGGGAATTCATCCTTTAATAGGGTAGGCCAATGATGTTTGATCCTAGAGAGAAGTTTAAGCCCAACTGGAAGGGCCCATTCATTGCAACGAAGGTCATGTCCGGCGGAGCCATCATCCTATCAGACATCAAAGGGAATGAATTCACTGAACCCATCAACCTGCACAAGCTGAAGAAGTACTATGGATAAGGCTAAAGAAGTACTATGTATATAAAAAAAAAAAGAGAGGGAAAGTAATTAATCAGAAAACTAGAAAGGGTTGATTAATGACAGAAGTTGTCTTATTGTGCACATGTTATTAGAAGAACAAAAGATTGTACTTTTATTAGTGAAATGAAATTGTTAACAAATATGCTTTTGAAATGTCTTATTATTTTGCATAAAAATGAAAGGAAAACATCTAACATCTAAACTGATGAAGAAACTACCAATGTCGCCTGTACCTCTTCGACGGACTATGAATGGGCTCACCATATTGCTCACAGCATCATCTGAGTCGAATATCAGGATCAGAAATGGATGCCTGAAAGGTCATCCAATCCTTGTCCTAGTCATCTGCCTCAAAATCGATGTCATAGAGTAGATTCGTCTCAATGGTTTGGTGTGGCCAGGATTCCCTCAAATGCTCTAGATAACGAGCAAATAGTCTCTCAGGACCAAAAGCAGTTGGCGAATCCACAATCCTTTGCTTCGAACTATATTGCCGATGCAATCTAATGGGATCATAGAATGAACTTGGGTGAAACCCGCTAAAGGCACGCATGTGATATAAGTCATGACTGTTACATGCTCTAGCCTCCACCATGAATTGTGCCAGCGAATTTGAGTATCAAAAATGGCTGAGAGCCAGTCAATCCAAGAAGAACGTATTTCGACTCTCCTCCTCGTATGAAGCCAAGAGCTATAATAGGAAATATCTCATTTCGGTAGTGCTAGGATATATAGTCTCTCTTGTAATAAAATCTAAGAAAAAGAAACGAAGAAAAAATAAGAAATATGAGCTTGCTAAGTCGAAAACCTGAAAAGATGGTTTAGGCAAAAAACTAAGGCAAGCCCGCTAAGCTGAAAACCTGAAAGGGCAATTTAGGCAAAAGTTAGGGTATGAGAAAAAAGAAAAGCCCACTAAGTTGAAAACCCGAAGGGAAACTCAGGCAAAAAGTTAAGGCAAGCTTGCTAAGTTGAAAACCCAAAAAAGGCAGCTTAGGAAAAAATTAAAGCATAAAAAAATGATGATGACTAAATTCGTTAAGTCAAAAGCTCAAGAAGACGAAAGGAATACTTGAAGAAGTAGAAAGCTACCACCAAACCTCTAACTCGGACTCGTCCTAACATGATCCAATCCAATTAATGTCTCAGCCACAATCAAGGGAGTAGTTGTGAAATTGGTTCCCATATGAGGAATGATAGTTCCAAGATGTGGATCTCCGAGACCGTCTGGTGAGAGCAGTAAGAACTACGCACAAAGGCAAAACTTGAGAAGGCAAAGTCGATCGGACGAAGACCTGTCTATCATTCCAAGCAAAGACATGATGGAAGATAATATCACTTTACCACCTTTGGTGTGAATGCCCATGGTGGAAATTGGGAAGTGAAAGAAGTGGGCAAGATCGGATGCTGATGGTGTCTGGATGGTAGGAAGAATGAGGCTTCTAGAATTGGATGAGTGATAACCAAGTATGGTAGAGAATTTCTCATACAAGAGGCAAAGTTTTTGTCCATTGAAATGGAAGACATGATTGTGAGGATCCTAGAAGGTTGTATAGCCCTTAAGAAAAGGATGTCAAGCTTGATGTGACGAAGGAACTTCAAATGATAAAGACCAACAAATTCGAGTCATTTCCAGTCTTCATCCTCCAAAGGCTAAGAGGCTTCAGATATGTTGAATGGCACCGAAGGATGTCGAGGAAGACAAAAGAAGTCCCAAAAAATGAGGGAAAAGGTGCAAAGAAGTAGTGAAAGAGAAACAGCGCGTAAATAGAGCACAAAATAAGACAAAAAAGGAAAAGAGAAGAGAAGTTGCTGATAAGTGTCTATTTATATATCATTTTCATATCAATTCGTCCATGTTTCTTTGCTATATTCCTTGGTATTTTTATGTTTTTGTGTGGTTTTGATGTTTGTAGGAGTTTGGAGCAACTTGCACAAAAATGGAGTAAAACCCTTCATTTTCACCTCTGCTAGTCAACCATCTTCTCGGATTTAATTGTATGATATACAATGAATCTGATGACATATCATATACCGTTGAAAAGCTCTCGAAGTCTACTTTTTGGAGAAATTTACGGGTTATGAATCCATTCAGTGTACCGAAAGTTGTAATCAAAACAGTGTGAGAAGTGTAGAAATGTAATTCCACACATCACTGTAGCATGTATAATACGGGGACACTGTAGCAGGTTACTGTAGCAGAGTATTTAAACACATTTTAGGGTTTTATTTTCATAACTTGAAGAGGGGAGAACGTGGTGGAGGCTGCAGCTCTGGAATTCTGTCATCTCCTGGAGTTCTTGAAGGAGAAAGGAAGCTTGGAAAGAGGAAGAACTACAATCCAACGAGAATTACATCAAATTTGATAAGTTTTTCCCTTCCCTTTCATTTTCTGGAATGTCTCCATGTTGTATTATATTTACCACGTTCTTTAACATGTGTAACTGAATCTGAATTGGTTGAGGGTGATTTCAAAGCCCTTGATATGGTTTTTGTGAATTGATTGTGCAAGGAATTGTTATCCAATTCTCTAATTGAAGTTGCTTGTATTTTCCCACATCTAATGCTTATGATTGCTTACTGATTGTATTTGGAATGGCCAACTGAATATAATCTGTTCTTGTCTATTGCTAGATTAGAAATCTTGATCCGTAATTGTCATGAATTTCCAATAATTAGTAGCAAAATTGTGATCAGAGATTGCAATTGGAAAATACAACCTAGGTTAAATAATCTGAACTTGTTTGATTATTGCTTAGATCAACTATCTTTCTCATCGTAATGCTTCCATTGAATTAAACTTAGAGAGCTTGTTCTAGGTTGTTTAATGGATAGAGATTAAATAAAGAGCTTGTTTTATTTAACAACAAAGTAAGGAAAGATTGGAATAACAGAGCTTGTTGTTATCTACGGTTGATAACTTCAATGCTGTAATTGGATTACAATTCTATGTTAATTCACAAATTCATATCTTGTGGCAGAGAAAGAACCCTTAACCAAGCGTCTCTCATGAAGTTCAACTCCAAAACTTTCTGTTTGTTATTCTTTACTTGCATTAATATTCATCTAATTAATCAATCAACAAAACCCCCCTCATTTAGTTTATTGTTGCTTTCGAATAACAAATTCAATTAGAATCAATCCTCGTGGGAACGATATCTTAATCATCACTTTATTACTTGTGCGACTAGTATACTTGCTAGTTTCGAACGCATCAAGTTTTTGGCGCCGTTGCCGGGGATTGATTTTCTAATCAATTTGTTATTTTTTTTTCATTGTTGACTCATATTTTCTTTGTTTTTCTTTTCTGATTGTTTGTGTTTATATAACATGGCAGTAAACTTCTATCAATTCAGTAGCGGATTTGAGCCACAAGTACCATGGAGAGTAAATGAGGTAAGCACTCCGAACATTGAACAACAACTTTCTGAGCTAACCTCTCTTGTGGAAAACATGGCTGTAAGAGATATGCAAAAATCTTATGAATGTGGGATATATTCTACGATGGAGCATCCAATCGACATGTATCCAACTTTACAAGAAGAATATATGGACCAAGCCAATGCCATGGGTGGATTTCCAGGACAAACGAGGCAATGGTATGATCCTTTCTCTAGCACTTACAATGCTGGATGGGAAGATCAACATAATTTCAGTTACTGGAATCATCAACCAATCACTCCAAATGTGATACCAAATCGACCACAAGGTTTCAAACAACCTAGAGTGCAGCAACCATTTCAAATGCAACCACCACCAATGCCACAACCAGCACCACAACCAGCTCCAGAAAACTCAAGTATGTCACTCCAGGATATTGTTAATGAACTTGCCACTAACACAATGCAATTCCAGCAGGAAACTGGGGCAAGTATCCAAAACCTGGTAAATCAAATGGAACAACTGGCTACTAGCATGAGCAAATACGAGAGCCAAGGCTTAGAAGAATTATCTTGTCAAACGGTGATCAATCCAAGAGAGTATTCTTGTGCTGTAACTTTGAGAAGTGGGAAGCAATTAGAGATTCCACCAAAGAAATCACAAATTGATGAAG
>SNVD02000165.1:0-13073 GCA_013180625.2 Boswellia sacra | reverse complement strand
TAGTATGCATGAGCGTATTGCACATATGGTTATTAAATCTGATGCATTTATAGCTTTGCCCGGTGGTTATGTACATTAGAGGAGATATTTCAAATCACCTCTTGGGCACAACTAAACATCCATCGGAAACCCATTGGTTTGTTAAATGTCAATAATTTTTTTGATGGTTTGTTGTCTTTTCTTGATCAAGCAGTAGAAAAAAACTTCATCTCCCAGTCGGCGAGGCAAATCCTGGTTACAGCTTCAACTGCAGGGGAGTTAATTGACAAATTACAAGCATTCGTCTATTCGCCTGATCCAACAATATCTCGGATAGATTGGGTTGGAGAAGGCAATAAGAGGCGTAAACTGGATTTAACGCTCCATCTGTAATCTCTATCTGCTGGTTTGCTTCATTTGCGTTTGCTTTCTCTTTATTGGTTATTTAAGTTTTTCAATGTTATGTATTTGAGATTTGTCAGGTTGTTTCTTTCGTCCCAGGTAATATTTTCTAATCTCGGTTTTTAGAGTGGTGGCTTAAAAAGTTCAAGTTCTCCTGAAACGCATTCTGGATTTCTTTAATCCATAATGGCTGAATAAGGAGGCTAACTTCTAAACTTTTTAGACTCATTATAACTGACTTGTTTGTGTTTGCTGATTTGTTGGACTTTATTATTTTCTGAGTAAGTTTAGTTTTATGTAATTTCGAGTTGTTGTGTGTTTTTGTCTTTATCAGTTTCGATTCGAAAAAAAAAAAACATTGTGGAAAAACTTGAGAATGGCAGAATATGGGGTTTTCTTAACTCTTGAAACGCATTCTCTCTCAATAAATCTGTAGTTTGTTTATTTCATTTTGTTTGAAGTGTCTTGTTTCTTGTTTTGTTCTTTCATAATAAAGGTATATAGGCTGGAAACCTTAAGTCTGCGGGCTACTGGTCCTAAGGATTGTTGAAATATACAATCTTGACTCAGGTGTAACAACGCCACGTACCTCTTTTCTTGCATTTTGTGGGTCGATGATAAGATAATGATGAATTAAGAATAACTCTTGGAAAATGATAAATGATGCATGGATCTGTGTGCTTGAAATGTTTATTGGTTTTCGCTTTGCTTTTGATTCCTTGCGCAACATTGAGCACTGAGCTATTATTACTGAGTTATTTGTTCACTTAGAGAAAGTTTATGTAATTAAATGTTTCTTCAAATTTCAATGAATTCTAGAACTTGTTTGATGGTCACTCGAGGCGAAATCCTAGACTGTGAAACATTTGGGAAATGATTTAGGCCATCTTTGGACCGTTTGAGCCTTAATAGCCAACCTTGAAAGAAATTGATCCCTAGTTATCCCTTTGAACCTCTGTAAGCCTTTTTCTTTGTTAACTCACTAAAAGATTTCCTAACCTAAAATGAATTTGTTCCAAACAGTTTATCCCTTACCTATGAGCATGTAGATCATTCACAATTAAATTCTGAGCTATGTTATGGTTTTGGGAAGTTAGAGGAGGTTGGGATGTGTCATGAGCAATGCAAGTGAGTCCTATTGTGTTTGTAAAAAAAAAGAAAAAAAAGAAAAAAAAAAAGCCAATCTGTACTTATCGTCCACGTAATTACACATTGAGGACAATGTGTTGTTTAAGTGTGGGGGAGGGGAAGTGTAATATAAAAAAAAAAAAAGAAAAAAAGGAAAAAAAAAAGAGAACAAAAGAAGAAGAATAAGAGATCTATACCCTTAAGTGTTCTTAAAAAGAATGAAACAACAAAGTGTGGGGGTGTAGTTTTCTTTTGTTTTCTGAAAAAAAAAAAGATTGAGTGTTCTAAATAAGTTTGGGGGAGTAACCTGGTGAATTGAAATGAAGTTTTGTTATAGGCTTGAGCTCTACATGGTCTTGAATGATTTATGTGTTTGTGGGTGATTGGAGCCAAATTATTATCCTTTATCATACCTTCACCCAAGCCAAACGTTACAAGCTTAATAAAGTCCTAATTGATCCTTGGTGTTGTGCATGTCTACATTAGTGGAGAGTGACTTGAAAAGCAAGCCTATGGAGTTCATTTATACACACATCTTCAATATTTAATACGATTCATTTTTATGCATAAACTCATCCGGGTTACAAGTGATTAGGTGAGAATGGCTCTACACACACACACTTGAGGAATTGAAGTGAAGCGAAACTAATCTTTAAGATAAAATTCGTGATCAAGTGCATTATTTTGAAGTTTTCCTTGGGTTATAATTAAGTACAATCTTTGAGGCCTATTTGCAAGATGAAGAATTTGTGTGTTTTAATTTTTTGTTGATTCTGTTTCGGTTTAGTTTTATTTCATATTGTCGTAGTTGCTCGAGGACTAGCAAAGTCTAAGTGTGGGGGAATTTGAAAGTGTCTATTTATATATCATTTTCATATCAATTCGTCCATGTTTCTTTGCTATATTCCTTGGTATTTTTATGTTTGTGTGGTTTTGATGTGTGTAGGAGTTTTGGAGCAACTTGCACAAAAATGGAGTAAAACCCTTCATTTTCACCTCTGCTAGTCAACCAACTTCTCGGATTTAATTGTATTGATATACAATGAACCCGATGACATATCATATACAGTTGAAAAGCTCTCGAAGTCTACTTTTTGGAGAAATTTACGGTTTATGAATCCATTCAGTGTACCGAAAGTTGTAATCAAAACAGTGTGAGAAGTGTAGAAATGTAATTCCAAACATCACTGTAGCATGTATAATACGGGACACTATAGCACGTTACTGTAGCAGAGTATTTAAACACATTTTAGGGTTTTATTTTCATAACTTGAAGAGGGGAGAACGTGGTGGAGGCTGCAGCTCTGGAATTCTTTCATCTCCTGGAGTTCTTGAAGGAGAAGGGAAGCTTGGAAAGAGGAAGAACTACAATCCAAAGAGAATTACATCAAAGTTGCTAAGTTTTTTCCTTCCCTTTCATTTTCTGGAATGTCTCCATGTTGTATTGTATTTACCACGTTCTAAAACATGTGTAACTGAATATGAATTGGTTGAGGGTGATTTCAAAGCCCCTGATATGGTTTTTGTAAATTGTTTGTGTAAGGAATTGTTATCCAATTCTCTAATTGAAGTTGCTTGTATTCTCCCATATTTAATGCTTATGATTGCTTGCTGATTGTATTTGAGTGGCCAAATGAATATAATCTGGTTGTGATTTATTGCTAGACTAGAAATCTTGATCCGTAATTGTCTTGAATTTCTAATCAGTAGTAGCAAAATTGTGATCAGAGATTACAATTGGAGAATATAACCTAAGTTAAATAATCCGAGCTTGTGTGTTTATTGCTTAGATCAACCTATCTTTCTTATCGTAATGTATCCATTGAATTAAATTTAGAGAGCTTGTTCTAGGTTGTTTAATGGATAGAGCTTAAATAAAGAGCCTGTTTTATTTAACAACAAAGTAAGGAAAGATTGGGATAACAGAGCTTGTTGTTATCTATGGTTGATAATTTCAATGGTGTAATTGGATGACAATTCTACAATTAATTCGCAAATCCAATCTTGTGGCAGAGAAGATCCCTTAACCAGATTTCTCTCATTGATCTTTCATTCAAATTAACTTCTGTTTTGTTATTCTTAATTTGCATTCTTATTTCATTTAGTTAATCATTCAACAAAAATCCCCCCTGTTAGGTATGTTGCTCGAAATAACAAATCAATTAGAATCAATTCTCGTGGGAACGTATATTACTTATCCACTTTATTAGTTGTGCGACTGTATACTGGCTAGTTGCGAACGCCACACAAATTTTATCCTTTTCAAATTTTATTTTGGAAGACCATCAACTAAATCATTTTTAGAAATTTTTGAAATTGTGTCCATGCTAGCATGACCTAATCTTCTATGCCATAACCAAGCATCATGATTAACAATGAAACAATTTCTACATGATCATTAACATCAATATCAATTGTATAAATATTACCACATCTATTACCAACAAATAATGTCTTATTGTTACTAACATCCTTAATTACACATCTATTAGGCTCAAAAGTAACAAAATATCCATTATCACACAATTGACTAATGCTAATCAAATCATGTTTTAAACCATGAACAAGCAAAACATCTTTAATAATAGGTGAAGAAGGGTTACCAATGTCACCATGTCCGATTACCCTTCCTTTGGCATTATCACCGAAGGTCACATATCCTCCTTTTTTCATGATTAATCTTGAGAACTTGGATGAATCTCCGGTCATATGCTGACATCAACTATATAATTAACACTTGGTTTGCACTCCTTTGTCTCTACAAGCAACATTTCAAGGAAGTAACCTGGTTGGTACCCAAAAGTCTGGGTCCTTGGGGGTTAGTTATGGTACTTTTTGGAACCCATATTTGTTTCAAATTAGGATTTCTCTTAATATAGCAAGAATGCACTTTGTGTCCTTTTCTTCCATAATAAGTACATGAATGATTAGGATTATTCCTAGAAGATGCATGAGCAAAATAATTTTTAAAATACTTTTGATTTTTATGAGTTTGATATCCTAAACCTCTTTTATCAAAAACACACCTTTGGTTTTGTAACATAGAATTCAAATTTTTTGTGTTTTTTGTAAAACTATCAACAATATTTCTTAAGTCATTATTTTCCTTTTTCAAAATAACATTTTCTTTCTCTAATTTATCAAAATCCTTTTGTTTTAAAATCTCATTATCAGTTTTTAAAAAATGTATTTGACTTTCCAAACTTTCAAAATCTTTTTGCTTTAAAATTTCATTTTCATTTTCTAAAGCTTCATTTATTTATACCAACTCTTCTAATTGAGATAACATGATTTTTGACTTCTTTTTGAAAGCATTGATTTTTGAATTTTGTTTATCAACTTGCACATGTAAATTTGGAATGCTTCAAGTAATTCATCATATGAAAGCTTAGGATCATAGTTTAGAGACTTACCTCCTCTTCAACTAAAGCCATGACGAACCATGTTTGCAACTTCGCAATTTCGTCTTCGGCGGAGTTAGCTTCCACTATCATCCCAATTTGCGGATTCATTGACTTTGGATTGTGCTGACTCTTGAATAAGGACATCCATCTTAAAGTCCGGGTGCTTGCATCATAGCAAATGACTTGATCACTTTTATTATATGCTTTGAGCGTTGCCCTTTTTTGTACTCCCGTTCTAGAATTGCTTCTTGAATACGTGCGGTTATCATAATAATCCTTTTTAGATTCTGTGAGATGCAAGATATCATCGTCTCCTTCATGTCGGATATATCTTCTTTTGTGAATGATTTGAAAGCGATATTTTCTTTTCTTGAAATCTTCTTCGTTCTCCTTCAAGGTGATTTCATGAGTCATGAGAGAACCCATAAGTTCTTCTAATGGTAATTTGGTGAGGTCCTTTGCTTCTTGAATTGCCGTCACCTTCGGCTCCCAAGATTTTGGTAGACACCTAAGAATCTTTCTCACCATTTCAACATTAGAATAAGATTTACCAAGAGATTTCAAACTATTAATAATATACGTAAATCTAGTAAACATTTCAGAAATTGATTCATCAGATTTCATCTTAAAAAGCTCATAACTATGAACTAGCATACTAATTTTGGATTCTTTAACTTGACTAGTTCCTTCATGAGTTACTTCACGTGTGTGCCATATTTCTTGTGCCGTAGAACAAGTAGAAATTCTATTAAACTCATTTCTATCTAGAGCACAATACAACACATTCATAGCTTTAGCATTCAAACTCAATTTCTTTTTATCATCTTCACTAAACTCTTTAGGTTCTTTAAGCATGCTTTCTCCATTTTCAATATTGGTAGGAACAAAAGGTCCTTCCAAAACAATAGACCATAAATCATAATCAAAAGATTTCAAGAAAATACGCATTCTAGTTTTCCAATAAGAGTAATCACTTCCATTAAAAAATGGAGGTCTAGAGATAGAAAGTCCCTCAACATATGAAGTTGAACTAAAAGTTGCCATAGCTCAAAAATTGATTAAGATTTAAAAAATTGAGCAACCTTGCTCTGATACCACTTGTTGACCCAGGTATGGCAACCCAAGAGGGGGGGTGAATTGGGTTTTTATTTATAAAAAAGGATTTAGAAAACTTTTCTTGAAAGATCAAAATTATTTAACTCTTTCTTTGAGAATAAAGGTAAAAAAGATGAAAATAGAATGCAATCAAGAGAATAGAAATAAAGAACAATCACAAGTGCAAGTTAATATAAAGAGATAAGGATAGAGAGAGTGCAAACTCAATTTACGTGGTTCGGCAAACCTTGCCTACGTCCACGGGCTCCTAGCTCCACGAGCTAAGCTTTCCACTAAGTTGTAGAAATCTTTACAATTTGCTTGATGAGCAACCTCACCAAGACTTTTTCTTCCAACTCTTGATAACACCACACCAAGAGTTCTTCTTGATGAACAACCTAACCAAGGCAACTTCCTTCAACCCTTGATAACACCACACCAAGAGTTCTTCTTGATGAACAACCTCACCAAGGCAACTTCCTTCAACCCTTGATAACACCAAACCAAGAGTTCTTCTTGATGAACAACCTCACCAAGGCAACTTTCCTCAACTCTTGATAACACCACACCAAGAGTTCTTCTTGATGAACAACCTCACCAAGGCAACTTCCTTCAACCTTTGATAACACCACAACAAGAGTTCTTCTTGATGAACAACCTCACCAAGGCAACTTCCTTCAACTCTTGATAACACACAACAAGAGTTCTCTCAAGGATAACTATTATCCTTTACAATAATATCTCACTCTCACAACAATACAAGAACAAAGATAATTTTTACAACAAAAGTATAACTCTCTTCAAAGAGTAGATAAATAATATAAAAGCTCTTTAGACTTGATATTTCTCTTGCTTTTTGCTTGATAAAATGCTTCTCTTGCTCTGCTTGAATGCATGGGAGAAGGGCTCCTTTTTATAGGCAAATGAGATGAACTTAATCAAGTGAAGACACCAACTCCAAATTTTCTGCCCACCATAAAAATGGAATCTTGTCTCGCCACTTTTGTCATGTTTCGTTTGAAATGTGAAAATCTACAAAAACATAAAAGATCTGTACATTTGAATAAGCTTTCCAACGCATCAAGAATCAAGTCATTTGGATATCTGTAGCTCAAGATATGGCCAAAAAAATTTGGTGCTCATGTGACTTGATTTTTCCTCCTTGTGTCAGTCCACCGACTTGAATGATAATTCTGTCAGCCTTCCGTTTGAAATTTGTATTTCTTCAAAACATAAAAGATCTTCATATTTGAATAAGCTTTCCAAAACATTAAGATTCAAAGAATTTGGATATCTCTATCTTAAGCTATGGCCAAAATGTTATAGCCTAAGGCTATATGGTAATGATGATATAAACAATACACATGAGTTCATGAGAGTACTAATCATATGTTATTATGTGACAAGGAAGAAGATTATTGAAATAATTATAAAATCAAGAAGGGGCTTATTAATGAAGTGTCTTGAAGCTTAAGGAGAAGACTACAGTAAAGGCACCAAAGTTTAAGTACAAGGTTGATTCAAGGAATGTGGACACTATGAGCAAGTTTAATCAATTGGTCATATATTTCTCTACAAATACCCAAATTACGTGATTCTTGAGCCTTTGGAAAGCTTACTCAATTTATAACATTTCATATGTTTTAATGAAATTCAAATTTCAAGTGCAAGGTTGTCCAAATCATCATGCAAGTTGAAAGACAAATGGAAGCAGCTGACATGAGCACGGAATACTCTTTTGGACATATCTTGAGCTAGAAAAATCAAAATGACTTGATTCTTGTGGCATTAGAAAGATGACTTACTGGGGCACATTTCATATGTTTTGAAGAAATTCAAATTTCAAATGGAAGACCGACATAATTGACATGCAATTCGGTGGACTGACACAGAAGAAGAAAAATCAACTCACATGAGCACCAATGGTTTTTTGGCACATCATATTAAGATAGGAGATATCCAAATTCTTTGGAATATAATGTTTGGAAATCTTATTTAAATAGGAAGAATCTTTTATGTTTTGAAAGAAATTCAAATTTCAAACGGAAGGTGACAGGGATTATCATTCAAGTCGCGTGGATGACACATGGAGGAAAAATCAAGGTCAATGAGCACCGAATGGTGTTTGCCATATCTTGAGGCTACAGAATCCAAATGACTGATTCTTGATGCGTTAGAAATTTTATTCAATTGTACAGATCTTTTATGTTTTACAGATTTTCATATTTCAAACGAAACATTAACAAAAATGACAGACAAGATTACGGTTTTTATGGTGAGCAGAAAATTTGGAGTTAGTGTCTTCACTTGATTAAGTTCATCCCATTTGCCTATAAAAGGAGCCCTTCTCCCATGCATTCAGCAAGAGCAAGAGAAGCATCTATCAAGCAAAAAAAACAAGAGAAATATCAAGTTTAGAGAGCTTTTATATTCTTAGAGAGCTTTTATATTCTTTATCTACTCTTTGAAGAGAGTTGTACTTTCGTTGTAAAAATTTATTTTGTTCTTGTATTGTGGTGAAAGTGAGATCTTATTGTAAAGGATAAAAGCTATCCTTGAGAGAACTCTTTTCTTGGTGAGTTTGTTCATCAAGAAGAACTCTTGGTGTGATGTTATCAAGAGTTGAAGGAAAAAAAGTCCTTGGTGACGTTGTTCATCAAGCAAGTATGTAAAGTATTCTAAAACTTAGTGGAAGCCTAGCTTGCTGTGGAGGAGCTAGGAGCCCGGGACGTAGGCAAGGTTTGCCGAACCAAGTAAATTGAGTTTGCACTCTCTCTATCCCTATACTCTTTACATTTACTTGCACTTGAGATTATTTATTATTGCTATTCTCTTGATTGCATCTTAGATAACTTCTATTTTCATCTTCTTCACTTTTATTCTCAAAAGAAAAAGTGAAATAATTTTTATCTTTCAAGAAAAGTTTTATAAATTCGTTTTGATAAATAAAACCCAATTCACCCCCCCTCTTGGGTTGTCATACCTGGGTCAACACAAAACACCATTCGGTGCTCATGTGAGTTGATTTTTCTTCCTTGTGTCAGTCCACCGAATTGCATGTCAATTATGTCAGCCTTTCATTTGAAATTTGAATTTCTTCAAAACATGTGAAATGTGCCTCATTATGTTCTCTTTCCAATGCCATAAGAATAAAGTCATTTTGATGTCTCTAGCTCAAGATATGTCCAAAAGAGTATTCAGTGCTCATGTCAACTGCTTCTATTTGTCTTTCAACTTGCATGATGATTTGGACAACCTTACACTTGAAATTTAAATTTATTTAAAACATATGAAATGTTATAAATTGAGAATCTTTCCAAAGGCTCAAGAATCACATCATTTGGACATCTGTAGAGAAATATATGACCAATTGATTAAACATTGCTCATGTGTCACATTCCTTGAATCAAACCTTGTTCTTAAACTTTGGTGCCTTTAACATGTAGTCTTCTCCTTAGCTTCAACACTTCATTTTAATAAGCCTATTCTTGATTTTACAATTATTTCAATGATATTACTCTTGCACATAAATAAACATGTTAGTAAATCACAATGAATCAATACGTATTGTTATCATCAAAATTATCATGTAGCCTTTGGGCTAACAGTTTGTTCCATGACTATCACATTAGAAATGACTACGGTGTCCACTTGAAGCATCTGGGACCTTTTTAGAAAAAAAAAGAGACATGAGTTAAAATATAAGTCAAATGAAACTAGATTTTTAATTTTAAAAAATAAGTAAATTTCGGGTCTTGTATCACGTCGCTCTCTAATTCTGGAAACCTCTCCTATAGAAAGGAAACGGCTTCATCATACATCATCTTCATGTTGTTATGATCCTGCTTCAAGTTGTTGTGTGCTTCATTCAAGTTTTTGTGTGCTTCCTTCAAGTTGTTATGTTCTTGCTGTAAAGTACCCAACTCTTCCCTTAAGTGAATATTAGATGAGCAACTACCTTGAATGTCAGTTGAATGTCAGTTGGCGATGGACCAAAACCATATGTCTGGGCATAACCACGATGATCAAGTCCCATTACATTGCCAAATACCTCCTCTCTAACTTGTTGAGTTTGCTGGTCTTGTGAAAATTGAGACAAACCTTCATTAAATTGGCTCTACAACATAATAAAAAGAAATAACAAGTTAATGAAGATAAAATATTAAGTAAAAACTAATTTATAGATTGTGGATGAATATATAAGTTCAAAAGATTAAAGAACTTACAATTATTTCTATACTTTCATCATCACCTACTTCCCTGGTCTTGATAAAGATACTAATGTGATCAGTTTGTTCTCCATTTCTTTTCTCTAAACAAAAAAATAACATAACTAGTAAAGAGATATACATAGATCTTAATAAACAACAAGTAGAGAGCATTAAAAAAATATAACTTACCTCTTCTCGTTTCTGGGAAAACAATGTGTGGCCTGTTTGATGAAGTGCAACTTGTTGTGCTCGATTTATCTTATTCTTTGCTGCAGCTTCCTATAATATAAACAATGTTAACAACAATTATATTATGACTTATAATACAGATATAAGCAAATATGAGATCTATTCAGTTTTTTTTTTTTGTGTTAGACACATACTTTAGCCTGCTTTGTGCGCTAATAAGCTACAAGAATAGGCCACTGATCTGGGTGAACTCAAAAAGGAGTAAAGTTTAACTGGTCCTCATCCGAATCGAATTTTTTATAGTAGTCTCTCTTCACACGAGTTTTCCAATCTCGCCAAAGATTCCCAATATGTTGTAAACAATGAGGTCTATACTCATCAAGAACATCTGTATTATCCTACAAGAAAAAACTATAATAGATTAATAGAGATACAACTCAATATGTATGTAACGTATGAATTTCTTAAAAAGTGATTACTTCACTTCTTTCCAAATGGCATCAAGAAGGTGTGACGGCATATTTTATCACCGAGGACAAGTTAATGGAGCCATGTTGCCATTTTTGGCTATGATTCCAAGTTGGGTGGTTAATTTGTCTTTGTTTGTGTTTATTGGCTGCCATTGAGAGTTAAACTCAATATGCAACCTCTGGCCTGTGCCCCACTCACGAACAGTTTGAGCTACTCCACGTCCTTTAACAACACTTGATGTACCACCCGCATCTATAAAAACACAACAAACAAAGGTTTAAGCAATCTTAAATTTAAATTAGACATTAAAAAACTTTACATGTACATGCCTTCATTATTTGTTTTAGTTTGGGAAGATGTTACTGATTGTCATTGAGATTCTGCTTCTCGTTGTATTATACTCTCCATAGAGGTGTCTCTTGGTCTTTTTGACGGCATAGTTACCTATCCAGAAAACATTCACATTCATAAAATGCTAATATCTTTTTTTAAGTTCCATGATAATTAACATATGCATATAATAAAAAATTACAACCAACATCAAGTTTAATTGAACAAACTATGTATTTCGTTCATAAAAATAACCTTGGCAAGAGGAAATCACATAAATGGACAAAAGAAGAATGTTCCCAAAATAAAAGCTAGATAAAGAATCACATAATCAATAAGAACATGTCAAACAAAGTAATCTCAATCAACATCATCCATCTGGTCATCATTGTCTTCTCGATTGATGATCACTGTGGTTCCCTCATCTCCTTGCCTAACTCATTGAACTTCTTTCTCATGAAAATAACCTCTTTCATCTAGTTCTTGTTGTGTATATAGCTCAACTTGTGGCACCATAAATTTTTGGAATTGAGATCAAATGTATCTCTTTTTGACATTTTAAGAACAACATGCCAATCTTTATCTACAGGATCTTGAATATAGCAAACTTGCTCTGCTAAAATGAAAGGTTCATCATCAATACCGTTATCTTTGTATAACAAATGATTAAAATTAATCACTGTGAAGTCAAACTCATCACACTTCTTTTCAGTCCGATTATCAACCCAATTACACTTGAACAAGATGAAAGTCATGTCATTGACATATCAAATTTGAATTATATTTGTTAACACTCAAATAAATGTTACACTACCAGAAAGAGGGTTTTGATCTCGTGCACTAGCATAACTCATGGTATCGACCTTCAAAATAATACCAGATTGTTACGTGGTTTTGTGTTTATTCATCTCTTTGGTATGAAATGTGAAGCCATTAACAACATAAGATTTATAGCTATGTGCACCCCATTTAGGGCCATTAGCTAAATGGATGATTTCCTCAGACAATGATACATTTGAGGTCTGTTGTAAGGAGTGAACCTATGGAAACACATATATTAGCAACAAAAATCCCTATAAGCAAAAATATTAACTAAATTTGTAGCACTTACATGATCACAAAACCATTCGTGGAATTTTCTGTTATGCTCTTTTTGAATTTCATGAATAGAAGAATGAGGCATTTCGTTTTGAAGTTCATTAAGATGCTTTCTGTGCGAGAAGACATCAAAAAGAGATAAAAGTACCTTTACTTAGTTGTATAGCAAAAAGAATTGATGTAACGAAGGAAAATTATACATATCTTACTCTCGAAATGGATCAATAGAAGTTGTATTGACTAGCACATATCTATGTGCTTGAACCCAAGAGATATGATCAAGTTCGAGTTGATCTCCTTCATCAGACGTACCATCTTTATTTTGAGGTCCTCGATTAAGTTTAGTTTCCACTTCATTGAGATATCTTGAACAAAAGTTTGTGCACCCGTCCATTAGATATCCTTTAGCAATAGAAGCCTCAGGATGTGCACGATTACACATATATCTATTCAGAGTTAGCAAATACCTAGAGAACCCATGAAATTTATAAATACCAATCAATTGATATAGAATTTATGAAAATTAAAAGACAGTAACATGGTAGTTCATAGTACCTTTCAATTGGATACATCCATCTAAATTGAGCTGGCTTCGCTAATGATGCCTCTTGAGGAAGATGAACAGGCAAATGCTCCATAATATCAAAGAATGGAGGTGGGAAGATTTTCTCAAGATGACACAATGTAAGCATCACTTTATCTTGAATATTATTTAAATCTTCTTTGGTGTTCACTTTTGAGCACAATTGCTTAAAAAAGTTTGCCA